>JANAVB010030817.1:24255542-24338042 GCA_029216955.1 Iris pallida
AGAATGGCTTGGGCTTCATCTCCTTGGCCTCTTAGGCTTTTATCAAGAAAGAAGTGGGCTTCCTGACCATAATGAAGTCAGCTCCTTCTTTCTCTATCATTTACGGATAGAGATCCCAATGACTCAAAGAAACATCT
Organism: Iris pallida; assembly: GCA_029216955.1. Taxonomy (NCBI): domain Eukaryota; kingdom Viridiplantae; phylum Streptophyta; class Magnoliopsida; order Asparagales; family Iridaceae; genus Iris; species Iris pallida. The sequence continues at coordinate 24,255,680 of JANAVB010030817.1, forward strand.
GGTAAATGATTGTACAACTTGCTGATTGATGGCTATGGTTCCAGGAGTCGAAGCTACCCCTGTTGAGGATGGTAGTCGGTTGCTCAACCTTTGCTGCTGAATGATGGTTCTTTAAATAAGGGAGCCAAGTGAGCTGGTGCTCCTCCTGCTTGTTTCTTTCTGCAAAAAGTAAATTATTATTTTACTAATTTGCCAATAAATAAAAAGATCAATAAAAACAGTCTTACCTTGATTTGATCTAACAACCTGCATCTCCTGCCGAATAGACTCCCCATTGAACGGAAGTAGCTTCATTGCGACAGCTTGGCTACTACCTGCTTCAGAACCGCAAGATAAGTGATGGCTACTACTAACCACCACCACGGATAGGCACCATGGTGAGGTCCATTGGAGGTGTTGGTAGAGTATCAAGATCTGCAAGAACTACAAATGAAGATATTATATATCAATCTATTTTAAAGAAAGAAGATTGCTAAATCTCGTTTTATACCTTGGGGTTCGGTGGTGGGATTCTCTTTCGGAACGTCTTCACCGGCCGCTTCTTCAGGAGATATTTCTATCTTGACGTCTTCATCAGGATTAACAACCTTTTCTGCGAGCGCCTCCACTTCAATATCCTTTTTAGGATTTGAAGCATCATCGGCGGTATCAAGAGATATGTGTTCTTCGTTGTTCCCTTCAGGATCCTGTATATACTCATCAACATTTCCAGATGACAAGCTTTCTTTATCCTCTTCTTCTTCCTCTTGTGCTGCATTCCCACTGTCGGTTGCAGTCTGATCTTCTTGCAAGCTATAACTGCAATCGGCCAAAGCTGCTATCATTTCATGCTCTTCTTCTTCACGAAGAGTCTTAGGAGTAGGAGGAAGCTGAGTTGTTTCCGCGACGGGTGAAAGAGGTCGTGTAATATTTTGCTCATCCTCAATGATGTTTTCTCTGAATGTTTCAACTTCAGTTCTGGGGTCGAGATCTCCCCTCTGTTCAGTTTATTCAAGGGTTTTACTCCCTGATTCAGAAATAGGTGTAGGAGATGACATTATAAATCCTGCTGCAGCATCTACTGAAGTCAGGAGTTGCTTAGAAGAAGAGGCTTCTAAATTTCTTCTGGTGACCAATTTCTTCTTTCTGTGTAGAGGTCTGTCGGGACTCTCTACATTTATTGGTGCTATTTGCTTCTGTACAGAAGTTGGTGTAGTAGCAACTTCTTGATTTGTCTCGGCTAGCTGCCGAGATTGGGATCTTGTAGTCACTTTATCAGAAGAATGCTCCAAGACCAATTTCTTCTTTGCTGCAGGAGCATGAGGCTCCTCTCTTCTTCTTTTCTTGGCAGGAGATTTTCCCACTCTTAGAGAGATCCGCATTGCTGCGTTTATCTCTTGTTGGAACATCATTTCTCTTGAAGTTTCTAGGGGTTCATCCGCCGGCTCGTTTGCCTCATCATTGGCAGGGATTGATAAAGCTATCCTCCTTTCCTCAATCTTATCGCAGAAGCAAAACTATCGGCGAAATTAAAGTTCTCGGCAAAAGTATTTGCAGATGTGTAAAATACCGAGTATGTAAAGAGCATCCGAGGCCCTTGAGGAGTGCTCTTTGGTGGCATCGAGAAGGTAGCCTTTGTGTCACGGGCATTGTAGTAGGCCCAAGCTCGGGCCCCGTCAATCAAGAAACCCTTGCCCTGAAGGCAGGTGATTGCATTCCCTACGTGGAACTGATCATACCCAAATTGTCTAGCAAAACGGCTAGGGAGGTATGGTTCCAAAAGCATTCTTCTTCAAAGCGGTATACTAAGTGAGATGGTCGAATTGTCTTCAACCATTCAAAGGCCACACGGTTTAAGGGCTGCAGTTTTGAATCTACCATGTTGGGTGGCATCTGGTCATGACCGGCCGGGAGAGGGGCGCAACAGAAGTTCCATTCTCTGTTCAAATTTAAAACAAATCTGCACTCACTCAGAGAGGTGTACTTCCATTTACCCTGAGAATATCTGCGCAAGAAGCTGCCATCTACTGGTCCCATACCAGGGTCCATTAAAGTTGGATAGTGGAGGAGTAACCATCCAAAGAGATAAGTGTACGGCATTTCAAGACGGGGGAATTCTTTCTCTCCCTTTGCCTTCAGCATCGAGTCAACATACAAGCGAAGACTCGCATTCAATCTGCAGGTCATTGCCGATAACAAGTCAACCTTATAACCGAAGACTAGCTTGACGGCAGCAAAAAGTACACCGCGATGAAAACGGTCCACTGCACTAGATCCCGGGACCACGAATCGTCTGAGCCAGTGTGTCAGAAACCCTGCTAACTGGGCTTCTTTGGACATGGGTCTGTAACCCATTCTCAAAAAACTCTCCAAAATGTCACCTTTCTTTAAAGGTGGATATTGATAATCATCCTTCATTTCCTTATCATAATGTTTACTTTCTTCCATCATCTTCATGACTTCCGTGTTAATTAAGGGTTTGAAAAAATGAGGGTAACATTTGTCATTTTCCTTGGTTTTCTTCTCTTCAATATGATTTAAGAACAAATATGGCAACCACTTCGAAGAATAGCAAGTGTTGGCCGTCGCACTCTTATAGTACAAAGAGCAAATTTTGTAATGGCATAGCAGTTCTTCAAACACTGCTACCATTTCTGCATTTTCTTTTCTGAGTTTCTCTAACTCGTCATTTGTGGGAACAAACTCCTCATATGGAGCATCCGCCATGGGCAAGTATGAGATGTACTTCATCTCGTGGAGTGCAAACCCCATCTCTCCACCCGGGGTCATGAAGGTTCCTGTTCTGTAATTGTATCGCTCAGCCAAGGCCAAAAACATTTGAGGGTTAGGAGCAAACCCGTATACAGTGGCATGCACTGCTTGAAACAGGTTAATTTGTTGAAGTTTATCTTGGAAGGTTGTCAGAACCCAATTTGCAATGCAATTCCATCGTTTGTAATCTGGATTCACTAATCCAGTCATTCTGATATCCTGTTCAGGGTATCTTCCTTCTTCCTTCGCAAATTCATTTGCGAATATAGGGGTTCTGACGGGCATCAGCATAGAGGAGTTTTCCGGTGGGATGCAGCTGGGTCTTAAACCTCTCAACATAACACTGTATCTGTCAGAAGAGCTGTAAAACATATCTTTCCCGTTAACCTTCTTTACAAAGATCTTCCCTGCACGAGCATCCTGGAGAAGGGTGATGTTCCAATCCATTTTCCTTGGGTAGCTCGCATGAGCATACCGTGACAAAGGAAGGCATCGAGCAATTTTAGGAATGAAGAATGATCTGTCTTCCCGGTGGACTACCATCTCCTCCATCATTGGCCTAGGCTGGGAGACTTTTTCAAAGGCGTTACCAAACAAGAATAAGGGTTTCTTGTGGATAACAGCATCTGCTGATTCCAGAGGCTGTCCATTCATCAGACACATTAAAGTTTCGTTGTCCTGAGAAATCAATATTGCCTGACGAGAAGTCGGCAGATCGTACTGAGGATAATGGACGTGAGACAAATCTTCTTTATATTCAGATTCAGACAAAGTTCCCACAAAATGTTCATAGTTTGGATCTTCATTGGTTTCAACTGCATCAAAAACAGATGAAGATCAGTACAAGTCAAAAATTCTATTTTTCAGACAAGCAAAACAGAAGAGTACACAATCCTCAGATTGCGCTAACATAGATTGCGCAACATTAGTTTGCGCATCATAATAGGGTGCGCAAACCAATCGATTGCGCTGACATTCAGCGCAAACCAATCGATTGTACTGACATTCAGCGCAAATCAATCGATTGCGCTGACTTTCTGTCAGCACAATTCGATAGATTGTGCAGGATTACAGTCTTCATAAAAATGAAGACTGACTGTTTATGCAACCAAAAACCCTAAAAAGGGTGGCGCAAGTTGAACTCATCTCTAAAAAGAAATGAGTTTCGAAGATCGAAGGAAGTCAAAACACCCTAAAAAGGGGTTTCGATCGGTTTTACTACCTATCAAAGCAGGGTACGCAGACTCATGTCGAGATGCTCACCGAGCAACTCTGTCAGAGGATTCGGCCGGAGCTTTTCCTTTCGCAGCGGTGGTGGCGGCAACATTAGATCGTCGGGGTGCCATGGAAGTTGTCGGAGAAAGAAGACAAAAAGGGTTCGGGGATTTTTCCTTCAAAAGCACAAAGGAGACAAAGTAAAAAAATGAAATGAAGAAGTGGGCTATTTATAGACTTTGAAATACGAAACGGCTGCCTTGGACTGCGCCTAAGATCGGGGAATACTTCGCTTTGCGCAGACAGCTCATCAACATGCGCAACTTGGTTCAATATTCAAAAATTCAAAGTATTTCGAAATTTTAAATCAAATTAACTTTCGAAAACTTTGAAGGGGGTCTTGTAGGTCCTAAAAAATCAAGTTGTATCAATCAACAAAATCAAGAAATCAAGATATACATCATCTTGTTGAATTGCGCAGACAACAGATTGCGCAGCCATCCGATTGCGCATTCTAATTTGCGCACACAACCGATTGCGCAAGCTGACGTGGCAGAAGTCATCATTACTAAATCAAATCAAATCTTTTCTGACAACTGACAGCGCGGATAACAAGGAGTCTGTTCGTTTTCTGCGCCGCACAGTGCTCGAGGGCGGCTGACAGCTGGCAGCGCAAACCAATCCTGCGCAGTTTGAGTTTGTGCAAACCATGTATGCGCAATTCAACTCTGCGCACTCCATCAAACGTAACTGTTAAGTTACACGTGGCATTCATGCCATCGATTGGTCATTATATGGCAACTGTTTATGCACGATCATGCGCATTTCTATCAAATTATGCCATGTGTCCATGATAGTCGGCCCACGATCCAGTAACTATCTGCGCAAATCAATGTTGCGCAAACCAATGCTGCGCAAATCATCATGCGCAGTCCAAAATAACTGAAAGTTAGTTATTTCCAGAACTCTATAAATAGAGTTTCAAGTCTTCATTCAAGGGGCAGAGATCAGAGATCAGATATCAAGATCAGAAATCAGAAATCAGAGAGTCCAGGAGTTCTTGCCAAAGTGCTGCTGCATTCTTCCGAGACTTTTGTCTTCAACTTCAGAGGCTTTTGCCTTCAGTTTCCAGAGTTGTTTTCAACTTCAAAGGCTTCGTCTTTACAGTTCACATCGTCCAAGGGATAAAGCAATCGTCATCGAGATTGGATTCCTACAGTTGTAATTTTCCCAGAATTCTTGTAATCTTTATTACAGTTTGTATCAATAAAGTTCTATACTTTTGTTTTTGCAAACAAGTTCTCTCTCTGTTTTTATACTGTACTTCTTTCAGTACTTGTATCTTACTTTACTGCATGTCTATATTTTCTAACCTGCTATGAATTATTGAGATGTACTGTGCTCGCTCCAGTCCTGACTGGACCCGTTGATAAATTTTACAGATAGCTTGGAGATTGCCTGCTAGCCTAGAGGAGACACAGTAGAGGTTGTTTAGGTAGTTATTTCATTTTGTCTGGAGTTGTATTTATTTTATGGATTACTGTATCTGTATTTGAGTTTTGAGATGTATTCTGGGTTTATGTATCTTAGACACTTAGACTTCTATCTCCTGTATCTCTTTTGGATTTCATGTTTTATCCATCATTATCATGCTCTACCTTAGATGTGATTGAGTCTGTATCTGCTATGTCACCCCCATTCGGGGAGTATAAACTGTTTAGTCTTATACTGTTAGATGCATTGAGACCTAGGACAGCGTTCTACCGTCGATACTGCGGCGTAGGCTGGGCGTTGTTACGTTCTCGTGCCCTAACTCTAGGGTGCGGGTTGTGACACATTTTTAGTGGTGGCCCATGCAGGTCAAATTTATGTAGTGGTATTCGAATAGAGTGCCACTACAGCCTGCACTAGGAATAGGATATATTTTTGAAGGTACTCAATCACAGTTAGGAACCCTTGAGAGATTCCTGGGACGACCCTGGAGAATCTTATTTAACTTCGATTTGAAAACTCTCTTTTTTCTTGATTTGATTTATTTTTACTTTTTATTGTTAAATTTGATTTTAATGGATTATTGTTGAGTTTGAGTTTGTATTTATTAATTTTGATGGATGATTGTCGAATTTTGAATTTTGATGATAGCTGTTGCATCCGAGTTTGTATTTTGATAGATTTTTGTTCATTTTTGAATTTTGATGTTCGTTGATAAATTGATTTGATTTTTGGGTATGCATTGTTGATTTAATTTAATTTTTGGCAAGATGAAATTATATGGGCTAGGTCATCTATGTTATGGAGTCTAGTCTTCTACAGTCATATTAGCCAGCATGGTGAGGACATATAGTTTGACTTGGATATATCTCTCGGGTGTAGAAATTTAAGTTTTTCGCAGCCAATCTAGCGGCATCGCAAAAATGTTAAATACCATGATTTTAGAGGTATGTGCCTAAGTCGAGGACTCTGTGATTATCGTAGCCTTGCTTACTGGTATGACGAGGATTTAGAGTACCATGATTTTGGACAGACGCATATGATCATCATATTGTACTTTAAATGTTTTCGAACATATTTTCTCTACTTTGTTTCAGTCCTTCAAAAAATTTTATTAATTGTTTTGTTTAGTTTTGCTTCTCATTATTTAACTTAGGAGTAGCTTTAGCTATTTTCATAAACCTTTGTGTAACTTCTTCTATGAATTTCTTCTTAATACGATGAATCAATTATTTGCTAGACCTTATTTTGGATCTGATATTAGCTCTGATTTCAAATAGTTTCCTCTTTTAAAACGGATAAGTAGAACAGATTTTATTGCCATTTCTTTTCCTGCCAATATTTTAGTACCATCGTTCCTTGTCTTATACAACTATCCTGATTATATCAATTCTGTCTCGTATCTCATTCTGGTAGCTGTACTTGAACTCTTGAATCTGCATATCGTTTTTATCTGAGAAATATTGAGGAAGTGACGTAAATCATCTAGTATGGAAATGACGTAATTGGTTATTATGTGATGATTTGTAGGAATCAAAATGTTGGATGTCAAATGTGAAAAATTCGAAATGGAGATGTGGTAAAGGTTTAAAATGAAATCGAGGGATAAATGTTATTAATTTAGAAACAATTGCAGAAAATTTGGTTATGAGTAATTCATGGATGTGTTTCAAAAAAAGAAGAAGAGAATATTAGAGGTCAACCTAGTTTTGAGAACTTAGAAAATCTTGGTTATTGATTCTTGGGAACTATTACAAGGCTATGTAGAAATTTAATAATGGGAAGGAGAATTTGATTGTATCCGATGATCTTGCAAAATTGAATTGGATATTGTAAGAGGGTGACTAGAGACAGAGAGAACACAAGGATTTAAGCTATAGGAATTATTTTAGATGATTGGAGAAATTGTAGAATTCAAAAGGATAATATTTGAAGGTGAACGTTGAAGAAATTATGAAGGTTGATTATAAACAAGAATAAAATTTTGTGTGACATAGTGGTATTGGAGTTTAGTAAATACGAGACTTGACTTAAACAAGTACAAGGATTTCATAAACTAGATTTAGAGGTTTCAGATCTAATTTAGAACGAGGCGAAGGAATTTAAAATTTTGATTTAAATGAATAAGTGTCGACTCCTAAATAAGAGGGGTATGCTTCATGGAAAATATTTTAGAAGTTTGAAATTTTGTCTATGGTGATCATGGTAAAAGTTTAGATGACTGAAGAGAAAAAAAATTTGAGGGTAGACATATAACGGTTGATTTATATTGGGATTTGTGAGAAAATATGATTAGCAAATGGTAAACTGATAATGTTAGAGAGAGATGATTTACTGACTTCGTATGAAATTTTTTCCCGTTTTTCTCTAAAAGGGTTTTTTCAATATCATTAAATCCTAGTTTCCTTAATCACGACCAAATCGACTTCGATTATCCTATCTTATCATATTAATATCTTGGGTTGTACTTAATTGAATTAAATTTGATTACGACCTGAATCTCCATCCTTGTATACTCGTTCTCAGACTTTGTTGAACCTGTCCTCCACATTGCCTAAATATTGATTTTCCCAATTTGATCAACTTAGATCGTATCGAGACTAAATATTTTTAATATATATTGTGATTGGATTTCTATGCAAGTGACTTTCATTCTTAACTTTGATTTTTATTTTTCTGAACCCTTTATAGATAATTGGTAGTTACCTTTCCTAATTTTTATGATAAGTACCAGTTTTCACATAGGATGGTAGGCTGTCTTACAGTTTTGATGATTGTTATTTCCGTATATTTCCAAATTTAGCACCCTAGACTGCTTGTGTGTTTGATACCCTATAACCCTTCCGGTTAGCATGACTAGTATACCTAGATGAGACTTCATTGTCACCGTATGTCATGACCCTGTATGTCGTTCTTTTTTGATGGTATGTTTTATTTAAGTTCTGGGACTTTTATTGTGGGGGTTTGACCTAGAGGGAGTATGGACATGTTAATTTCGAGGACGAAATTTTTCTAAGGTGGGTAGAGTTGTAGCACCCAGTTTCCAAATGAGGGTAATTTTGAAATTTCATGTTTATAATTATTTTAATAATGATATTTAATTCATGATATAATTTTTGGTGATTTTAAATCATTTTAAAATTATTTAAATCAATGACTTGTGGTTTTGACGTTTTGCTAGTGAAATCCTAGATACTGTTTGACCTAGAGCCTAATCATGTGATTATAATATTTTAATATTATTTTTGGCCTAAGAATATTTTTGCATTTGATCTCTTTGAATTATTTTGATATTATTTTATTATTTATGATATTGTTTTGGGGTTATTTGAGTCGGATTCGAATTTCAACTCAATCCGACTTGAAACGGGGACCCGGGGGTAGTTTGACTCTAGTGGGACCCACACACTAGTTAGGCATGACCCACATGATATTAATTTTAGTCCACATGATAGAAATATTAAGGTTAGACTAATTACTATGGATAAGGTTAGTGTGATTAGAGACTTTAGAATGACTAATTTAGCCCCAACCAATTAGCCCTTTCCTAATACTCATAGATAGGTTAGTAGGGGCTTTTGGACTTTTCCTAATAGGACAAAACCACCTTTATGTCCAGCCACAATAAGGATAGGGTTGAGCCTCCCATTGTCATTATCCATCTATTTTTCTCTCTCTTGTTCTTCCCCAAATTCCTAGAGAGCAATCCCTAGCAATTTCTCCACCAAATTATTCCATTTCACCACAAAATCTTCTTCTTTCCTTCTCCATTCTAGCCAAGGAGGAAGCTACCCAAGTTTGGGAGGATTCGGAGCTCGTTCGTGTCCTTTTGAAATCTCTACGTGTCGGTGTCGCTCCGGGAAGGCTTTTCTTCGATTCGATCTACCGGGAGGTATAAATCCCTTCTCCTTTTCATTTCCTCATACATATAGGTCTATTTTAAACCCATAGGAATGACCCTATAGTTGTATCTCCATTTGTGTCCATTTTGTGTCCATTTTGAGGTCATAGGAGTGTCCTTTGTGTTGTGGTTGTGTCCATGTGGGAAAATCCCAAATTTGGACACACTATGTGTTGTTGTTATGTATGAATGAATTATTACATGTTTAATCTCATATTTTTGTATTGGAGATGTGTTCTATAGTGTCTCATATATACATATTAGTGTAGAGAGTGAGTTCTTGATATATTATGTTATATACTTGTGTTCTTTTGTCTCAAACTATCTAAATCCGTCATGATTTTTATCCACGTTTTTAATTTCAGCCCTAACTTAGAAATATCATAACTTCTAGCTCAAAGCTCGGTTTAATCTCTCGTTTTTTTAAAAGAATCATATTGAAATTAGCTTTCCAAAAACATATATTAATAGGCCTAATTCTTTCTGTAACTTTCTGGAGAATTATTTGAGTGTCAGCTGTACGAAAGACAAACGCGTTCTCGGTGTTTTCGCGATTCCGGGAGTTTCCGGAAACAAAAATGCGATCCGTTTGAAGTTTTGGAAAGCTAACACATAGATCTATAATATACTTTAATCCTAAATTTTAATTCATGCTGAGATGGTACAGTATTGATTATTAGTAGGAGTTACTATTCGGCATATGCATTTTGTGCACCCTTGTGTGTAATATAATATTCTATTTGATTTTAACCCATGTTAATGTATATACATTATGTAATTAAATAGAGAATACAAGCATGAGTAAATGGTTAAATAAATAATGTACGAGGTGTAAGTATTCTATCTAATGTAAGCATGTATAAGTATGGCTTGTAATGAATATGTAGGTTTCATAGTATGTAATGTATGGTACATATAGTAGTGCAAGAGAATAAATGAATGATGAATGAATGCAAGCATGAATGTAATGTATGAAATATACAAGTTAATGAGATGTAATGTTCTATGTTAACACAAATCCTATATTACCTTATGTACCCCCTTACACTATGTTGACACTATCACACTTGACACATTGTTCACTTACACTTTGACACTCTTTGATATGTATATACTATATATGCCCATTTAACCCTCACTTGCCCATTTGTCATGTTCACATACACACACGTAGCCTCTTAAATAAGTATTTATGAATATAGTTAACTTAGCTATGTATGTATATTATATATATATTAGCATATTGTGTTGTAATATATAAGTTTATATAACCATTTGAAATGCCATGATTATAGACCTAATGTTGAATACCAATATATGCATGTGTATATATGTGTAGACATATATAGTTTAAAGTAATAGATTACCTAGTGTATATCCAATGTGAATTCTTGCCTATTTGAGTATTGAATAATTGCATGCTATATAGAGTTGGGTGTATGTTGGCTTGTATAGCCTTGTATTGATGTGTACTTGCTAGGATAAGTCTTGGTTAGGCCTAGTAAGACTTGCTGGATTAGGACATGACCTAGTTTGACCTAGTTTGACTAGTACAGTTGACCATAGTTGACCAAGGGTTGACTTTGGCCTAGTTTGACCTAGATTCATGTAGAATGCATTGTAGTGCTTTATATTACCCTTCTGGACATGTTGTGACTTGTGCTATTCTAATTAGGAGCCAGACACCTCTCATCGGACAGTATCTTCACCTTGGACATTCAGATATCAGGCGAGTACATTCTCTGATCATTTCATATCTTGCTTAGAATTATTTCCTACAGTAGATTACTTTACTTGTACTGTCACGACGGTCACACGGATTGGTACTATATGGATCCTTTCTTGAGATGTTATCCTTAGGGAGCATCGGGTACTACGTGTTCTGTGCGTTTCACTTACATGGCGTATCACTATGCTTCTTGGTTCACTTGATTACTTGTGACATGTACCCTCATGATCACAGAGTCTCTTGAATCTTACACAGTTGGGTAGCCCCCAGACTCCCCATTTATGGGACATCCATGTATCACCTTCGGGGGCCGTGCATGGAATCATATAACATAACCTGGCTGGATCCTTGTGTATTGATTGGAGGTACGGGGGAGTAGAAGTGGACATGTGAATAATACACCAGTAGTATCTTCATTGAATCATTCCGTAGTGTCTTCATTGAATCATCCCAGGCCATTTACATGTTCATGTTGTACTCTGACTCACTAGTCACTGCTAGTTCTCTATTTATAGTAGATATTTCTATTACAGTTCTCTCTCTATTTTTATACTGCACTTCTTTCAGTACTTGTATCTTACTTTACTGCATGTCTATATTTTCTAACCTGCTATGAATTGTTGAGATGTACTGTGCTCGCTCCAGTCCTGATTGGACCCGTTGATAAATTTTACAGATAGCTTGGAGATTGCCTACTAGCCTAGAGGAGACACAGTAGAGGTTGTTTAGGTAGTTATTTCATTTTGTCTGGAGTTGTATTTATTTTGTGGATTACTGTATCTGTATTTGAGTTTTGAGATGTATTCTGGATTTATGTATCTTAGACACTTAGACTTCTATCTCCTGTATCTCTTTTGGATTTCATGTTTTATCCATCATTATTATGCTCTACCTTAGATGTGATTGAGTCTGTATCTGCTATGTCACCCCCATTCGGGGAGTATAAACTGTTTAGTCTTATACTGTTAGATGCATTGAGACCTAGGACAGCGTTCTACTGCCGACACTGCGGCGTAGGCTGGGCGTTGTTACGTTCTCGTGCCCTAACTCTAGGGTACGGGTCGTGACAATATATATATATATTTATATATATATATATATATTTTATATATATATATATATATATATATATATATATATATATATATATATATATATATATATATATATATATATATTTACTAATATATATATATATATATATATATATTAGTAAATATATATATATATATATATATATATATATATTAGTAAATATATATATATATATATATATATATATATATATATATATATATATATATATATATATATATATATATATATATATATATATATTAGTAAATATATATATATGTATACTGTATATTGGCAATATATTTGTATATATATATTTTATAGTTAGTAAATTTTTATATATATATATATTTTTATATTTATATACATATATACATATATGTATATATTTTCATGTGTATATATATTATTATATATATACAATTATATATATGTATACAATATTAGTATATGTATGTATACTTTATAATTAAGTATTTTCTTATATATATATATGTACTTTTAACATATGTATGTATATATTCATTTTGTATAATTTTACCTTATTAAAATATTAATATTTATTTTGTACTTTTACCAATTTGTATTTTAGTGTATTTAAATTACTGCAACCATTTGGTGTCCAAGCCTAGCATGAGTTTTTGGGCCCAAATGTGTTTTCACACATTCAAGACCTGTACAAGTCATATTGGACTTGATTCATGGCCTTGGTCCTGTATTTGAACTTTGGTTCAAATTATGTACATGGACAAAATACGCAGATAATTAATTTAATTTCAATTGTGTGTAATATTGTTTTTGGATTTCTAAAAATACTTAAAGTACTGTTAAAATTCTAAAAAAATAGTATTTAGATACTATGTTAATTTAACTAATTTAGTATAATTTTTATAGTATTTAAATTATAGTTTTGCCACTAGTTTGGCATATGAAACCAAAACTCATTTTCTGTATACTTAGGAAAACTAATTTTTATAAAATACTTGTACTGGTTAATAAATTCCAGAAAAATAATAATAAATTTTTATAATTAACAAGGATCGTTTTGGTACTTTATTTTATGTAAAATTAAGCTTTTTGTCTTTCTCAAAAATTGTTAGAACACAATGATCATTTGATTTATTTATTGATTAATTACGACTTGTAGCTTTTGTGTTAATTCAAGTTTTAGCCGTATTGAACCTCACCCTCACTAGTGTAAAGACCCTAGAAAGTTAGTTAAAGTAGTGTGTCACCCCATATTGGTCTCCTATGCTAAAGTCATCATTTTGGCTAGGTGCCCAGTCACAAGTCGTGTGGCACCAATTAATGTCCTAGTATTTTAGCTTAGTGTAAAAACTAAGTTTATGTATTTATTTCTACAGTGACGAGTTACCGGACATCTATAGCACTTTATCGCAGCTTGCTTTGCTTTGCTAGAGGTAAGTACTTTCTACAAACTTTACATATTGTCACATAAATGAACAGCTAATCCAACCATGTTGAATGCTGATCCTTGGGGTAGCAAGTTAAAATATCACATGTTGTACTTTCTATTACTACCATGTTTAGAACAGTCTTTATGTATCTCTCACATGATTAGAACCTGGGTTATGGGGAAACTGATAGTAGTGTACGTGATCATACCCCCTCTACAGTACCGAGCAAAGTTTTATTTTATATGTTACTGCACCGTAGGCCTTTATCTCAAAGTTGTATTTGTGCGTATGTACATCTATCGCCTTTACACTTGTACGAAAGTACATTTCATTATGTGCCTCCAGCACATTGTATATCTATTGACCGATCACGTACCTGCTACAATTTTAAACATTACATATACATCTATCTCTATGACATATGTATCCTTGCCATGATAGATTATGAGTTATACCATGATTCTAGATATGCCATGTTTCCAGTTATTTTCCCTTATGTTCATTTCCATGTTTCATATGCTAGTTTGCTAGATTCAGTACTTGCTTCCGTCCTGACAGGATAACGTTGTAGGTGTCCTTACTGAGGAGGAGTTACTCTGCGACACATATTATGGAGTTACTGCCGAGGACCCGGCTTTGCTTTACGAGGATGTTTCTGTAGGGAACCTCGCATAGTTGTCTTTCTGGTTTAGACTTTTGAGAGTAGTCATGTATTAGACTTCGTGTTTTGTAACTGGACATGTATCCAGTTTTACATTTCAGACTTGTACTTTAGACATTATACTATATGAGGCGACTTTTGTGTTTGGAGCTCTTATGACTTTTATTCACTTATAGAAATGTTAGCATATTTAGTCTTATCCTATTGTCTTTAGAACAGCTTACTACGTTTTATATCAAATGTAGGCTGGGCATGACTCGGCCTGGCCCAACAATTTGGGTAGCAGGTCGTGACATATTTTTAGTGGTGGCCCATGCAGGTCCTGACTAAATTGTTTGGTTACGTTATTGTACCAAGCATGCCTGCAATTAGAAACTTAAGGTAATTAGACAACATTAGGAATGACGCTTAGAACACTTAGAGGAATGCTAGGATTGCAACATAGGAAAAATATCACATGCTTGCTATTATAATTAAATTTTCTTGCCTATGATTGCTTACTTTAAACAAGTCCTTATAAGTCCTTTTTATTGTAATTAGATGGTGCTTACTCGTTTATCCCAGTACGTCACACCTGAGAATGGCGTACTCCCTATCCAGTCAGCTGACCAGTTGACTGATACACCCCCGCCTCCATCTACCACACTCCCCCACTCCACAGATCCACAGACCCAGATGCCTCCATCACCTTCCACATCCCAGTCCCAGCAGGCCCCGATACTTCTACCACCCATATCATCATACCTACCCAGGCTTCCGTCACACTCGACGGGAACCAGCTACTCACTATGATCCAAGGGTTCCTAACAACCCATCAGGAGCAGACTGCCCTACTCCGCCAGAGCATGGAGCATTCTGAGGAACGTCTCGTGGTCCCACCACCCATAGAGCCACGGCAGAGAGCGGGGACGATCAAGGACTTCATGGGTCTGAATCCCAAGGAGTTCTCAGGGACTGAGGGTATAGTAGTAACAGATGACTGGCTAGACTCGGTGGAGAGGAAGCTCCTAGGAGTTAGGATGCCGGGTGACCTCCAGGTCGAGGCAGCAGGATTTCTGCTGATAGACTTGGCAGGAGTCTGGTTCCGGAATGAGCCGTTATTTACGAGAGGGAGAGCCACTTGGGATCAGTTCAAGACCCAGTTCAAGAAGAAATTCTTCTCGACCACTGCTAGAGTAGCCATGGGGCTACGATTCCAGAACATCCAGCAGGGGAACCGTTCTGTTGATGACTATGCGGCAGAGTTTAGTCGCCTGAGCCATTTCGCTCCTAGTCTGGTTGCAGATCCAGAGAAGATGACCCGTAGGTTTTGCCATGGTCTAGTCCCAGACATCGGCATTCTTATAGTGGCGAACGGTACGACTAACTACTACCAGAGCCTAGAGTTGGCCCGGAGCATCGAGGAGCATCTTCTGTCTAGCAAGAGGCCGGCTTCTGTACATCATGAGGGACCGTCCAAGCGTCAGGCTTTCCAGCAGAGAGCACCGATGCCGCACCAGCAGACTTACCGTCCCCCTACACCACATCATCAGACCCCGCCAGTTAGAGCCCCGGGACCCCGACATCAGCAGCAGCAGCAGAAGGGAGCTATATGTTCTTTCTGCGGAAGACCAGGTCATGACTTCGCCGTCTGCAGAAAGAGGTTGGGTCAGTGTTTGGCTTGTGGGTCTGCCACCCATCAGCTTCGAAACTGTCCAGCAGCCAAGGGACCTAGAGGACCGCTTCCGACTCAGCAGCAGAGGTTTGGGCAGCATCTGCAGCAGCAGAAGGGACCTCAAGGGAAGGTTTATAGTCTAGCTCTCGAACCGGAGCTGGAGCAAATTTCGGAGCCGGATTACTTAGCTGACGCCATCACAGGTCATGTTTATTTGCATACTTTTCTAGCTCTATGTTTGTTTGATTCTGGTGTATTTCATAGCTTCCTATCATTAGAGTTTATGCATAAACACCATCTAGTAGCTACACCTACTGCGGAGATTAGCAGAGTGATGACGGGAGGAGGACCAGTGCCTATTAGATCTATCTATAGATGTTCTATTTTTATAGCCGGGAGAGAGTTCAGGGGACGATTCTTTGTGATGTCACTCCCCGGTTATGATATCATATTGGGATGGACTGGCTTAGCTATGCCCATGCATCTATAGATTGTCATGAGGGTAGTATTTTGTTCAGTCCCCCAGGCACAACACCATTTAGTGTCAGGAGGACAGGGCCGGAGATCAGCCTAGAGCCGAACTGTTGTCTGACAGTTGGGGACGTAGCACCGCCACACCCCATCATCAGGGAGTTTATGGATGTATTTCCAGAGGATCTTCCAGGACTTTCGCCTGACAGAGATGTGGAGTTCACCATAGATTTAGTGCCGAGTTCATCACCAGTTTCCCGGACTTGCTATAGAGTGAATCCCAAGGAGGCCGTAGAGTTGAAAGAGCAGATTGATGACATGTTGAAAAAGGGTTTCATTCGATCCAGTGCTTCTCCATGGGGAGCGCCAGTGCTCTTTGTGCCTAAGAAGGATGGTATCGTCCGGTTGTGTATTGACTACCGGGCCTTGAATGCCATCACCATCAAGAACAAATATCTTCTACCCAGGATAGATGATTTGTTCGACCAGTTGAGCAGGGCAAAGGTGTTTTCCAGGATAGACTTAAGATCTGGGTACCACCAGGTGAAGGTTAGGGCAGCAGACATCCAGAAGACGGCATTCAACACGAAGTACGGACAGTACGAGTTTCTGGTGATGCCATTTGGTCTCACAAATACGCCAGCTGTCTTTATGAACTTGATGAATAAGACATTTCACCAGTATCTGGATAAGTTTGTCGTAGTATTTATCAATGACATCCTAATATATTCGAAGATGCCAGAGGAGCATGCAGAGCACTTGCGGATAGTTTTGGGGATTCTAAGGCAGGAGAGATTGTTTGCCAAATTGCCAAAGTACGAGTTCTTTTTAGACCGAGTGGAGTTTCTCGGCCATGTAGTCACTGGAGATGGAATCTCGGTAGATCCCAGGAAGATTGCTGGAGTTGAGACGTGGAAGGCTCCGACGTCAGTTTCAGAGATCAGGAGCTTTCTGGGTTTAGCAGGCTATTATAGAAAGTACGTCCAGGACTTTGCTAGGATAGCTGAACCTATGACGAAGCTGACGTGGAAGGACGCAGAGTATATCTGGTCAGAGGACTGCCAGGCAGCATTTGAGGAGCTGAAGAGGAGGCTGACGACCGCTCCAATTTTGACATTACCTTCAGGTTCTGGAGGTTTCACCATTTACAGCGATGCTTCTGGGAAAGGGCTAGGATGTGTCCTACAGCAGCATGGGAAAGTGATTGCTTATGCATCTAGACAATTATGGACTCATGAGCAGAATTATCCTACCCATGACCTAGAGTTAGTTGCGGTAATCTTTGCACTCAAGTTATGAAAATATTACTTATACGGAGAGCGTGTGGAAATCTTTACTGACCACAAAAGCTTAAAGTATGTGTTCACGCAGAAAGAGTTGAACATGAGGCAAAAACGATGGTTGGAGTTGATGAAAGACTTCGACATCGATTTACAGTATCACCCCGGAAAGGCAAATGTGGTGGCGGATGCGCTGAGCAGGCATCCGATGGCATGGTACCTGATGATTGATCGGCATTTGCGGGAGGATCTGGAGAAGCTCGGTATCGAGCTAGTTCAGCCAGGATCAGTGATACAGATGATGGCACTTGACATTCAGTCAGGTTTGATAGAGCAGATCCGGGAGGCACAGTCTACAGATGAGAGCCTTCGCAGACTTTGAGCTCAGACATTAGCAGGATTGCTGGATGACTTCACTATAGCAAAGGATAGATCCCTGAAGCATGGCAGCCGATTGTGCGTGCCGAAGGGAGAGCTGGTAGAGGCAGTCTTGTAGGAGGCACACCGATTGAGATATTCTATTCACCCTGGTGCTAACAAGATGTACCGTGACTTGCGGGAACATCTTTGGTGGCACGGGATGAAGAGGGATGTATCACGTTTCATCTCGAGATGCCTAATTTGCCAGTAGGTCAAGGCGGAGTGCCAGAGGCCAGCTGGTTTGTTGCAGCCGTTACCCATTCTCGAGTGAAAGTAGGAACATATTATGATGGACTTCGTCTCAGGGCTTCCTCGTTCCCAAGGAGGAAAGGATGCCATTTGGGTCATCGTGGACAGGCTGACGAAGTGTGCACACTTCATACCCTTTAAGGTGGGACTTTCCACCGAGAAGTTGGCAGAGCTATACATGCCGCAGATAGTTCGCCTACACGGAGTGCCGGTGAGCATCGTGTCGGACAGAGACAGCAGATTCACATCCCACTACTGGAGGAGCTTGCAGGAGGAGTTGGGCAGCAGGCTCAAGTTCAGTACGGCGTACCATCCGCAGACAGATGGGCAGTCCGAGAGGACGATACAGACACTAGAGGATATGCTGAGGACCTGCGTGCTGGACTTTGGAGGATCATGGGAGAGCCATCTGCACTTGGTAGAGTTTTCATACAACAACAGCTTGTTGGCCCAATGATTGTATCATGTTTTTGAATATGGTTAATATGTTAAGTTTAGCACTTCACTATCACTAATCTTCATACTATCGCTAAAAGCATTTCTACTTATACTTATACCTTTGGTGATATGTGCCTATTGGTTTACATATTAGTGATATGAGCTTATCTATCTTAAACTTACTTGGGTCGCCAAAATCAAAACTATATTTTTGATTGTGGTCATTCAATTAAGTTTAATCATTATGATATCACTAACATTTATGCTATCACCTTAGCACTTATACTTAAACTTTGCATAGTCCTAATGTGCTTTATCTTATCATACTTGCTACATGTATATTGCTTTGTTTGTCTAACATGTACATACAGAAAAGTAATAAGCAAGATCAATATGGACATATACAATAAAGAAATCATGGTGGGCCAAAGACGACGGATCCCACAAGATTTCTCTGAACCACCCGACGACATCTCTGGAGCCTCGCACCGGGGGTTCCGCTGCCCGGTCAGCGGACGGGGGTCGAGGGGGCAGCACCCCTCGTCGGGGGTTCGGGGGCGAAGCCCCCGAAAGGTATTCAGTTTTCACAAACTGGATATCTTTGGACAGCTGCCGCCAAGGGAAAAAGCCAGCACCTATTAAAGGAAGAAGCCAAGCCATGCCATCATCATTTCAAGACTCTGAAGAAGCCTGCACCTGCTATAATATATCTGGAGTCTGTAATGAGTCTTAGGAATAATTGTAAACACAAGAAATAGATGGCAAAATCGAAAGCTAGGGTAGATAATAACCCAGGACAATCTTCGGAATCCTGGCGGATGATCCGGCGGATCTCCGCGGAAATCCGGCGGAAGATCCGAATGGTCTCACAGAATACCTTCTGTGAGTGTTCGGATTATCCGACGAACTTCCGCTGAAATTCGGCGGATTTTCCGCCATATGACCGTTTGTATTCCAACGGTCGGATTTTACGAAGGATTGATCCGAACGGCTCTATTTGTAGCCGTTGGACTATACAGGCGGATGATCCGGTAGATTTCCGCGGAAATCCGGCGGATGATCCGTCAGCCTGTGAAAGTTGCATTATTGTACTTTCCTTTGCTTTGGTTATAAATAGCCTTGAACCCCTTCATTCAAGGTTGATGCTTTGAGCCTAAAAATTTCCAAACCACCAAAGCTTATCCACATACAACTCTACAAAGCCTTCATTTGCCATCTACAAATTGTGTTAGAGTTATTGAGTTGAAAAGTGAGATCTTCATCCTATTGTATAAGGAGATCAAAACCTATTGTGAAAGGTTGAAGTTGGAGAGTCTTCGTATCCAAACTCTCGGTTGAAGTTGGAGAGTCTTCGTATCCAAACTCTCGGTTGAAGTCGGAGAGCCCTTCGGATTAAAGCTCTTGTGTAAGAAGTTGGCGAGTTCTTCGGATCCAAACTCGTGTGTAACTATTTGCTCAAATAGTGGATTAAAGCCGGAGAGAGTTCCGGGACTGGACTGCCTCTTAGGAGGATACCAGGATATATTGGGTGTCGGTATTGTGTTTGCTTCTTCTCTTGCACTTATATTTTTAAATTGCCAATTTGCTTGTGCTAAGTGCTTGATTAGTTAGCTTGACCCTATTCACCCCCCTCTAGGGTTCCTACAATTGGTATCAGAGCAAGGACTCTATTGTTAGGCTTAACATCCTTAGAGTAGATCCTTGTTATTTTTCTATGGCAACCTATTCCTCATCCTCCGATAAAGAGGGTTTTATTTCTAGTAGCATAGACAATCATGTTTCTTCTAAATGCAAGAAATGCTCTAAGTGGAAAGCCATGGCTAAACAATCCTTAGAGATTCTTGACAACCTTCATTCTACAAATGAAGAACTTTCTGAAAAGGTTATTCATTTAGAAGAAGCAAGTGAGTTTTTGAGAAATGAAAACAATGTTTTATTATCTAGACTTGATTCTCAAAACTCATCTTGTGTTTCTTTAAAGAGTTTGAATGAGGCTTTAATTTTGAAAATCAAATCTCTTTCCTCATCAATAGAAGATCTTAAGAGGCAAACACATGAGCTTAATCATTTGCATGATTCTTCTATTAACTCTTTAAAGAAACAAAATGATGATTTTATTTCTAGAATTGCTTTATTTGCAAAAAAGAATAATGCTTTAATTGTTAAATTTGATTCTCTTACTTGTATGCATGATGATTTGATATTAGAACATAATATTCTTAAAACCAAATCTTCTCATTCTCACTCTAGAGATACTCATCATTCTAGTATGTCACATGTTCATAACCATGCTCATTCGGATACATGTGCACACACTAGTATTAGGTGCTTCTATTGCTCTCGCATTGGACACATGAGCTTAACTTGTCATATTCGTAGGAGTTTTTCTACCAATGCTAGAGTAAATAGTATATGGGTCCCTAAAGCTAACAAATGTGGATCCAAGTTCATTTGGATACCAAAGTCTTCGCCTAATGTTGTAGGTGGAGCTTCTTTTATCGGGACATAGCACCAAGGAGCGTGTTGGTGGTTGCAAAGCTCAAAGGTCATCTTTCAAGCAATTGCACCAACACAAGTGTGGCCACTAGAGCCACTTTGGTAACATGCTAAACGATTCTCTTTAAATGGTTTATATTAGTAGAATCTAGCATGTTTCTCTTGATGTCTTGCTACTAGCTTACATTGATACCCTTAGTTGCTTATTGTATAAATCAATGTGAGATATAATACTAGCATGCTTAGTTAATTTTCTTATTATTTCTTTTATCTAGCATGACTAGTTACTTAGCCTAAATGTTTAGTTTACACTTGTAGTTTATCACTCATTTTCTATTAAGTGTGACATTTTTAATTTATGCATGCTTGTTATTCTTAATCTCTATATTATGAAGCATGCATATCACTCTAGTCCATAGGAGCTTGATTTTGATTTGAGTTAATATGATTTTAACTCTCCGTCTTTAAAGTTTTTGAAATAGTTACTTCTTGTCGGTTTGTTTTTAATATGTGATTTTTATCTTAATCGATATTTGTGAATATATATGTTTAGCACAAGCTTCTTATCACTTGACAAGTATATACTTATACTTCTTTTTTTAATCTTGTGCTTACATAATATATTCATTATTGATTCTCATACTTTATCTTGATTATCTTCTTGAGAATCAATTATGTCTTTGCCTAATAAAGTTTATTTATACATGCTTTTGATTTTGTGATGGTTTTTCAAATATTCATTAAGGATACATGACTATATTCATTAAAATTTTCATTTACTTATAGTTCATGTATCTCTTATATTGATATCTATTTTTGTATAAATACCTTTATGTAGGCATATGAGTTAAGCTAAAAGTTTTATTCATACTTGTTACTTCTAAACTTGTGCTTAACTCATACTCTAGCTATTGATTCTTTTGATCAAATTTGTGAATCTCTTTTTGAATCAATATGCTTCTTCCTTAAAGCTTTCTTTAATGATGCCTTTTTAGCTTTTTGGTTGACTTTATGGATACATGTTCTTAATGGATTTTTGATCTTTTTATGTATGCCTATTCGTGATATATATATAGTTTCATATATATATATGTTTCCTAGCTTTTGATATTCATTTGTTTTATATCTTTAAGTTGGGATGGTGAGAGAAAATATTTGTTTATGTATTGCACTTGACTATTTATGGAAGTTCTTTTAAGAATCACAAGGTTTTGTGCTTTGTCTTGTTTTTATATTAACCTATATTTTTAGTGCCTTTTTCAAATCTATATCATCTATATATTCCTATAGTGCACTATGAAAGCTTTTGAAAATGATTTCTTTTACTATCTTTAGCATTTAGCTTTCTTGATCTTAATGATATTTCTTTGCTCATTCCTTGGGTTATGCTTCCTTTTGAATTATTGTTGCCCAATGATGTTTTTGTAGCACATGAAAATACTTGTAATTGTTACATCTTATTTCTCATGAATTTAGCTACTATGGTTTGAGCTTTTGTGTTGAGATCCTTCCACTTCTAGAGAATACACTTATTTTAATGTGGCTATAGTATTTTGCATTCTCTAGATCAATCTATCATTTTATTATCTTGGATTAATCTCATACTTGGCAAAGAGATGTATTTTTATCGTGTTTTCATGAACATCTCTTTTGTCCTTTACTTGATAAGAGTCTATTTCTTCTATTTATCTTTTTATGCTCTTATTCTTGCTTAGTAAAGAGTCTATAAATCATTTTGATCATTCAAAATGTATTTCCTTAATTGTGAACTCTATGCTTAAGCAAGTATTTTTTTTGTATTAGTGACTTAAGAATTAATGAGCACATTTATCTTGTTAATGGCTTCTCTCATTAATCTTATTTGGATTATATAGTTTGCTTATTTGTGATATATTATTAAGCTATATAATTTTGGCTCACTTTCACACATCTAGCTATATTCCTATACTTCAATCTATATATGATATGCTAGTTTATAAAAACAAGATTTGTGATTTGCTTGATCTCTAAAATTAGTTCTAAAATTCTTTATTAAATCTTGTTTTCTCTTAAATTTCTCTCACTTTTGAGTCATGATTTTATCATATTATCTTTACATCTCCTTGATTGAATTTGTAATTATTTAAATGAGATTGACTCTTTCCCATGTTAATGTGTAAAAATTTTTTTGGATTTGTGATTTTTTTTTGATGAGATTCATTAGATCATATTTATTTATTTGTTTTCTTTATGAATGATCCTAATGATTGAGTAGTCCTAAACTATCTAATTTTGTAAATGTCAAGTTAATTTATTACTCTACTTTGACTACTCATGGTTTATCGTATATGACCTTTGCTATTTGAACTTTATTGGTCTTTCATTTAGAAGTAGCAAAGTTTGGATATTACCCGGTTGATGGGTACATATGTGATAAAACATACCTAGTCCATGCAAAGCATAAATTGGTTGATTATTTCTTAATTAGATAATCATGGACATGATGTTTGAGTTTTATTTTTATTTTATTTTTGAGCTATATTCTGTCTATCATCATGATTGTTCTTAATTGACTTTATTCTTTTTCATGATGACATTCTCTCAAAGGATAACATACATTGATCTATCATATTTGAATATGAGATTCTTCTATATAGACTAATGTATGCCATCTTTTGATTATATGCGCTTTATTGGAATATTCTTTTGATTTTTCATCTTTGGTGGCTATTAATTGGTTATCTCTTCTTGATTAAAGATGATTTTATTCGTCTTTTGACGATATTGTAGCCTTATATGCATCGAGCAAGGGGGAGAAATCCATTGTTGATTTACCCCTAGATCTTTTAGTTATCTATTTTATGCTATAAGTGCTTTGGAACTAGATACGCATATTTTGAGGGGGAGCAAATTAATTGATTCAATTCATTTATTCCCTTAAATATGTCATATACCTAGTTCACCATGGACCCATACTTTTTTTTTTCATATCTTAGTGAATGAGGTCATGATACTTTTATTTGTGAAGGGTTTATGAGAGTATATGCTATTGTCTTTATCACTTATCTCTCTTTTATATGGATTAAATAAGTCAACCTCTTAAATATTAACTTTTATATATTATTTTGATGACTATTGTGCTTTCGTTGTTTTGGCTTTCCTAATACGCTTAATTGATTTGGCTTTTCTTATTGAGGACTTACCTAAAATACATGTTTATCTATATTGGTAATACTTTGAGGGGGAGCATTCAAGTCGACTGAATTTCTCCTTCTCAAGTATTTTTCTCCTTTACCTTCATGTTTATCTAAAAGGTTATTCATATAGCATGATAAGGTATTTGAGTTCAAATGCATGAACTTGGGTAAGCATATAGATTTTGCAAAGAGTGAGATTAGTCTATATCAATTGCTCTATTTTTCATTGATCATTTCTTTATTTTGTTCCACTATTCTTTTGTGGACAATTTGGACTTTCAAATGGCTTTTTGATCAATATTTCAAGCTTGTATTTCAATTGGTATTAAGTTTATATCTTTCAACTATCTCACTTGGTATTTCTCTTATATCAATTACTTTGCAATTATCTAATCCTCATGGACTTGTGACTCCTTCCAAAACTAGAGTTTTAATTCATATAATATTATCTTTCTTGGATTTCAAGTTGGTAAAACTATTCTTTGACTGATTATCAATTTTATTTGTTTTACCAACTATGTTGTGTTTTGACAAGTTATTTTCCTTTTGGCACTCTACATTTATATGTAGCTTTATACACTTGTCATTACACCCTTCTCCCATTGTTATTCATTAGTCTATTTTGACCATGATTGTCTATGACTTTTCCATGCTCTGATTTCTATGCTTAAGATTGATTTCATTTTATCTCTTAGTATTGGGGAGCCTATTTTTGATCATGTCAAAGGGGGAGAAGTAAGTTTAAGTAGGTGTTTATAAGTAATCTAAGTAGTATGCGTTTAGTGATATTGCTTATATCTTTTGTATATTAGTGATACATGCAGTGATACATGCATCTATTGTTTTCATACTAAACTTAACCGATTTGCCATAATCAAAAAGGGGGAGATTGTTGGCCCAATGATTATATCATGTTTTTGAATATGGTTAATATGTTAAGTTTAGCACTTCACTATCACTAATCTTCATACTATCGCTAAAAGCATTTCTACTTATACTTATACCTTTGGTGATATGTGCCTATTGGTTTACATATTAGTGATATGAGCTTATCTATCTTAAACTTACTTGGGTCGCCAAAATCAAAACTATATTTTTGATTGTGGTCATTCAATTAAGTTTAATCATTATGATATCACTAACATTTATGCTATCACCTTAGCACTTATACTTAAACTTTGCATAGTCCTAATGTGCTTTATCTTATCATACTTGCTACATGTATATTGCTTTGTTTGTCTAACATGTACATGCAGAAAAGCAATAAGCAAGATCAATGTGGACATATGCAATGAAGAAATCATGGTGGGCCAAAGACGACGGATCCCACAAGATTCTCTGAACCACCCGACGACATCTCTGGAGCCTCGCACCGGGGGTTCCGCTGCCCGGTCAGCGGACGGGGGTCGAGGGGGCAGCACCCCTCGACGGGGGTTCGGGGGCGAAGCCCCCGAAAGGTATTCAGTTTTCACAAACTGGATATCTTTGGACAGCTGCCGCCAAGGGAAAAAGCCGGCACTTATTAAAGGAAGAAGCCAAGCCATGCCATCATCATTTCAAGACTCTGAAGAAGCCTGCACCTGCTATAATATATCTGGAGTCTGTAATGAGTCTTAGGAATAATTGTAAATACAAGAAATGGATGGCAAAATCGAAAGCTAGGGTAGATAATAACCCAGGACAATCTTCGGAATCCTGGCGGATGATCCGGCGGATCTCCGCGGAAATCCGGCGGAAGATCCGAATGGTCTCACAGAATACCTTCTGTGAGTGTTCGGATTATCCGGCGGACTTCCGCTGAAATCCGGCGAATTTTCCGCCATATGACCGTTTGTATTCCAACGGTCGGATTTTACGAAGGATTGATCCGAACGGCTCTATTTGTAGCCGTTGGACTATACAGGCGGATGATCCGGCGGATTTCCGCAGAAATCCGGCGGATGATCTGTCAGCCTGTGAAAGTTGCATTATTGCACTTTCCTTTGCTTTGGTTATAAATAGCCTTGAACCCCTTCATTCAAGGTTGATGCTTTGAGCCTAAAAATTTCCAAACCACCAAAGCTTATCCACATACAACTCTACAAAGCCTTCATTTGCCATCTACAAATTGTGTTAGAGTTATTGAGTTGAAAAGTGAGATCTTCATCCTATTGTATAAGGAGATCAAAACCTATTGTGAAAGGTTGAAGTTGGAGAGTCTTCGTATCCAAACTCTCGGTTGAAGTTGGAGAGTCTTCGTATCCAAACTCTCGGTTGAAGTCGGAGAGTCCTTCGGATTAAAGCTCTTGTGTAAGAAGTTGGCGAGTTCTTCGGATCCAAACTCGTGTGTAACTATTTGCTCAAATAGTGGATTAAAGCCGGAGAGAGTTCCGGGACTGGACTGCCTCTTAGGAGGATACCAGGATATATTGGGTGTCGGTATTGTGTTTGCTTCTTCTCTTGCACTTATATTTTTAAATTGCCAATTTGCTTGTGCTAAGTGCTTGATTAGTTAGCTTGACCCTATTCACCCCCCTCTAGGGTTCCTACACAGCTACCAAGCCAGTATCGGTATGTCTCCTTTCGAGGTGCTATATGGACGACGATGCCGCACACCGCTCTTTTGGGATGATATCGGAGACAGAGTTATGCTTGGGCCAGAGATGATCTCGGATGCAGCAAAAAAAGTCGGGATGATCAGAGACAGGCTCAGAGTAGCTCAGGATAGGCAGAAACACTGGGCTGATGCTAGTCGCAGGCTGATGGAGTTCGCAGACGGTGATATGGTGCTAGTGAAGATATCACCTACTAGAGGGATGATCCGGTTCGGACGATGAGGGAAGCTGAGCCCCAGATACATCGGGCCGTTCGAGGTACTTGGCAGGATTGGAGAGGTAGCTTACAGGGTTGCACTTCCACCCAACCTAGCAGGAGTTCACGATGTCTTTCACGTATCTCAGCTGAGGAGATATGTTCCGGACCCCAGTCATGTGCTGGATCATACAGAGTTGGAGGTCGGACCGAGCCTTACAGTTTCTGAGCAGCCAGTGGAGATATTAGACAAGAGAGAGAAGAGACTGAGGAACAAGGTTATACCCCTAGTACGAGTAGCTTGGAGCCGTCACTCTCCAGGTGAATCTACTTGGGAGAGGGAGTCGGACATGAGGGAGAGATACCCTTACTTGTTCGATCCAACCGCTGCGAGGGAACCATCCGTTCCCGCTTGATGCCTTAGAGGTTAGTTTCGATCATAGCCTTAGTCATTGTGTTGTATTGCTTGCTATGTTAGAAGGGTCTTCAATCCTTGTGAATTTCGAGGACAAAATTTTTCAAGGAGGGAAGACTTGTAAGCCCCTATTTTTCAAAATTTTATTTAATTAGTGTTTATTAATTATTAGTATCAAATTTAGCCTTAAAATAATTATTTAGATTTTTAGGAATTTTTCTAGAATTTTTAATAATTTTTAAATAAGTTTTAAAATACAAAAATATTAATTTATAATTTTCTAAAAATGTTTTAATACCATTCTGTAATTTTTATAATTGTTTTTATATCAATATGTAATTTATTTAATTGTTAATATATCAGTTTGCAATTATTAAAATGTTTTAAACTCTGGAATGCAAATTCTTATTTACATTTAGACTCTGATAGGGCCTTCTTGTAATTTCCTAAACTATGGGGGCCTACTTGCTAACCTACCCAAACCCCCCCTCCACGACCACATTCTCTCTCCTCTCACCCACTCCCTGCCCCGACTGCCCGACGACCACCGCCCACCATTCCCCCGCCATTTCCGGCTGCCCCGACCGACTCGACCCTCTACTTAAACCCCCTTCGACCCCCAAACAAAACCCTAACCGTAAATCATCACCTAGCCACCCCCGACCACCTCGCCGACAGCCCCAAACTCCAAACCCTAAACCTAACTCCGGCAAGCTTCGCCCAGCCCCACCGTCGACATCCACAGCCTCCAACCACCGTCGACGAGCTCTCCACGCTGAGACGCGACGATCGCCACCACTCCGCCACCGTCCCGACGCCTACTCCGCCGGCCAGCACGTTCAAATCCCCTCCGACTAGTCGGACACGTGAGTAGCGGTGTCGAAAATGTGTCTTGCGTGTCTCGTGTTTGGCGTATGTTGTTCGCCGTGTCCTGACGAACACGAAGGTAGGACTGGACACGAGATTCATGGCCCGTACGTGTCGTGCTTAGTAGGGACACGTAGACGCCTGTTCCCCTAACTTTTCGGACACAGGATCGATTTTATTATTATTTTTAATGTATTTATTTACACTAACCTAAATAAAATAAACCTAAACCCTAACTCTAACACAACCGTCGGGCTGACCCCCTGGCCAGCCCGACCTAGCCTAAACCCGCGCGCGCAGTGGGCCGAGCTCGAGCCCTTGCTGCTGCGCTTATTTCTTTTTCTTTTTCTTTTTCTTTTCCTTTTTCTTTTTTCTGTTTTCTATTAGTTATATATATATTTATATATATATATATATATATATATATATATATATATATATATATATATATATATATTTTTTTTTTTTTTTTTTATATATATATATATATATATATATATATATATATATATATATATATATATATATATATATATATATATACTGTATATTGGCAGTATATTTGTATATGTATATATATTTTATAGTTAGTAAATTTTTATATATATATATATTTATATTTATATACATATATACATATATGTATATATTTTCATGTGTATATATATTATTATATATATACAATTATATATATGTATACAATATTTGTATAAGTATGTATACTTTATAATTAAGTATTTTCTTATATATATATATGTACTTTTAACATATGTATGTATATATTAATTTTGTGTAATTTTACCTTATTAAAATATTAATATTTATTTTGTACTTTTACCAATTTGTATTTTAGTATATTTAAATTACTGCAACCATTTGGTGTCCAAGCCTAGCATGGGTGTTTGGGCCCAAATGTGTTTTCACACATTCAAGACCTGTACAAGTCATATTGGACTTGATTCATGGCCTTGGGTCCTGTATTTGAACTTTGGTTCAAATTATGTACATGGACAAAATACGCAGATAATTAATTTAATTTCAATTGTGTGTAATGCTGTTTTTGGATTTCTAAAAATACTTAAAGTACTGTTAAAATTCTGAAAAAATAGTATTTAGATACTATGTTAATTTAGCTAATTTAGTATAATTTTTATAATATTTAAATTACAGTTTTGTCACTAGTTTGGCATATGAAACCAAAACTCATTTTCTGTATACTTAGGAAAACTGTTTTTATAAAATACTTGTACTGGTTAATAAATTCCAGAAAAATTATAATAAATTTCTATAATTAACAAGGATCGTTTGGTACTTTATTTTATGTAAAATTAAGCTTTTTTCTATCTCAAAAATTGTTAGAACACAATGATCATTTGATTTATTTATTGATTAATTACGACTTGTAGCTTTTTATGTTATTTCGAGTTTTAGCCGTATTGAACCTTACCCCTCACTAGTGTAAAGATCCAAGAAAGTTAGTTAAAGTAGTGTGTCACCCCACATTGGTCTCCTATACTAAAGTCATCATTTTGGCTAGGTGCCCAGTCACAAGTCGTGTGGCACCAATTAGTGTCCTAGTGTTTTAGCTTAGTGTAAAAACTAAGTTTATGTATTTATTTCTACAGTGACGAGTTACCGGACATCTATAGAACTTTTATTGCAGCTTGCTTTGCTTTACTAGAGGCAAGTACTTTCTACAAACTTTACATATTCTCACATAAATGAACTGCTAATCCAACCACGTTGAATGCTGATCCTTGGGGTAGCAAGTTAAAATATCACATGTTGTACTTTCCATTACTACCATGTTTAGAACAGTCTTTATGTATCTCTCACATGGTTAGAACCTGGGTTATGGGGAAACTGATAGTAGTGTACGTGATCATACCCCCTCTACAGTACCGAGCAAAGTTTTATTTTATATGTTACTGCGCCTTAGGCCTTTATCTCAAAGCTGTATTTGTGCGTATGTACATCTATCGCCTTTACACTTGTACGGAAGTACATTTCATTATGTGCCCCAGTACATTGTACATCTATTGACCGATCACGTACCTGCTACAGTTTTAAACATTATATATACATCTGTCTTTATGACATATGTATCCTTGCCATGATAGTTTATGAGTTATACCATGATTCCAGATATGCCATGTTTCCAGTTATTTCCTCTTATGTTCATTTCCATGTTTCATATGCTAGTTTGCTAGATTCAGTACTTGCTCCCGTCCTGACAGGATAACGTTGTAGGTGTCCTTACTGAGGAGGAGTTACTCTGCGACACATATTATGGAGTTACTGCCGAGGACCCGGCTTTACTTTACGAGGATGTTCCTGCAGGGAACCTCGCCTAGTTGTCTTTCTGCTTTAGACTTTTGAGAGTAGTCATGTATTAGACTACGTGTTTTGTAACTGGACATGTATCCAGTTTTACATTTCAGACTTGTACTTTGGACATTATACTATATGAGACGACTTTTGTGTTTAGAGCATTTATGACTTTTATTCACTTATAGAACTGTTAGCACATTTAGTCTTATCCTGTTGTCTTTAGAACAGCTTACTACGTTTTATATCAAACGTAGACTGAGCATGACTCGGCCTGGCCCAACAATTTGGGTAGCAGGTCGTGACACGTGTCACGACCCGCACCCACTGTGAGGGTACGAGAATGTAACAACGCCCAGCCTACGCCGCAGTGTCGGCGGTAGAACGCTGTCCTACGTCACAACATCTAACAATATAAGCTAAGCAGTTTATACTCCCCGAGTGGGGGTGACATAGCAGAAAGTAAACTCAATCACAACTAAGGAAGAAGAAGCACGATATGATAAAGAACTCAAGGAAAATACAGATGATCAATAGTCTAAGATAACATCTCAGAAGATATCCAGAGTACAAGATCTCAGCTACTGAATGTGAAAGAATATGCAACCCAGATCTCAAAGACAGAAATAAAGTCTAACTACTAGTCTCAAGACATCATAAGTAAGATAAAGCCTAACTAAGTTAGTCTAGGCAGTAGGGTAAAGTCGTCACCTAGAGCTGTCCTGCAAAAGGTATCCACACCGGCCTCCTCGTCGTCCTCTGTAATATTTTTAATAGGTGCAGTCAGGACAGGAGCGAGCACAATACATCTCAACAGTTCATAGCAAGTTAGAAAATATAATCATGCAGTAAAGTAAGATATAGATACTGAAGAAATGCAGTATGTAAACAGAGAGAGAGAACTGTAATAGAAATATCTACTATAAGTAAAGAACTATCAGTGGCTAGTGAGTCAGAGTATAATATAGACATGTAAAAGGATGATTCTGATGCTACACTATGGAAGGATTCTGATGCTACACTACTTGGATATTATTCACATGTCTATTTCTACTCCCCCGTACCCCCAATTAATACACAAGGATCCAACCAGGTTATGTTATGATTCTATGTAACGGCCCCCGAAGGGTGGTACATAGTAGTCCCATAAATAGGGATTCTGGAAAACCCAATAAATGGGATAAGGATTCAAAGAAGACTTTGTGATCATAAGAGTATATGTCACAAGTGATCAAAGAACCAAAAAGAAGCATAGTGATACGCCATGTAAGTGAAACGCACAGAACATAGAGTACCCGATGCTCCCGGAAAGGATAGCATCTCAAGAAGGGATCCATATAGTACTAATCCGTGTGACCAATGTGACAGTATCAAGTAAAGTAATTTAATGCAGGAAAATAATTCTAAGCAGGATATGAAATGATCAGAGAATGTACTCACCTGTATCTGAGTGTCCGGATGAAATGTACTGTCCGAGGAGAGGTGTCTGGCTCCTAATCAGAATAGTACAGGTCACAATAAGTCCAGAATGGTAATAAGATGCACTACAATGCGTTCTACAAGAATCTAGGTCAATCTAGACCAAAGTCAACTCTTGGTCAACTCTGGTCAACCCTAGAAGTCAAACTAGGTCAACTATGGTCAAACTAGGTCTAACAAGTCTAAATAGTCTAATAAGTCTATTATAGGTCTAACTAGGCTATACCAGTCTATCTAGACTCTACACTAGTCAAGCAGACACACACATAGGCCATAGGCTATATCATGCCTATGAGCCAAACCATAAATCACCTGACTACATGTTAATATATCTAAAATAATACACAAATTGATATCCATTATAATCTAACTTAGAATATACACATATAGGCTATCTATATACATATCACCCATACAACCATATTTATATATAATATATGATAGTACACACACATTATCTAATATATAGGATATATATTACATCTCACATATAGATATACATGTATATATGAAATAGGAACATATGTATGTGTCCTTGGGTGTGTGTGTGTATGAAGACATGACATGTGTGTGTGTGTCAAGAGGATACATGAGTGAAGTGTCATGCAATTCTCAGTTTAACAAGAGAGAAGCTCAGGTTTATGTGTGTGTCAACACATGAGAGTGTGTGTGGTGAAGGCTATGTGCAAAATAGTGGTGTAGCTAGGGTGTCAATGTGCTTCCTATATATGTGTGTGTTCAGTTGGCAGGGGAAATTTGTGTCATGTGTGTGAATATATATATAATGTGAGAAAACAATGAAGGCTCAGAAATTTGTGTGACAGGGATTGATTTCCAGTTTTCAGTTGAAAACTTGTGTGATAGGAACTTGTGTGTTCCTGTGTGTATGAGTGATAGAAAAATCTGGAATTTCAAGTGTATCACAGGTTCATGCTTAGGTAAATGTATATGTGGTTATATGGAAACAGTATGTGTTTGTGCAAGCTAACAGTGCCTACACAAGTTCTCAGGAATTCAGTTTAGAAAATAGGAAAAGAAACCAATTTCGGGAAAAGAAAACAGTTTAGAGTGTGTGTGTGTGTGTACAAAGAGGAGACAATGTGTACTAGTGTTCATGTATTTGGGCTGTGTGTATGCATAAGTTCAAGGGTGCACATGTATCCATAGTTCTCAGTCAAGGAGAGGACTGGAACCAAGGTAAAATCGGCTGACAACAAGAAACAAAATCCAGGAAATCAATACACAAAACCAAACTGAACTCAACCTAACACCATATCTGAAATCCAACTTAGAACTCATCAAAACTCAAAGCAAATCCCTGTTTCGAATTGGGGAGGAATGAACCCAACTAAACTCAGTTTTAACATCTAATGACAGTCCCAGTTTTCAGGTTAACATTAACTCAGTTAACAGTTCATTAAGAGGGAATAACAGTTGACATGTCATATGAAAACAAATCATAGCTTAGGATTTTGGAAGACAGTGAAGTGCAAAGGAAACAAGGAATCAATTTCCAGTTCAGTTCAATAAGAGGAACATCAGTACATGTTTTAGGCATAGAAAATCAGTGAACAATGTTAAAAAGAACAGTGGCATGGCAATCAGTTAAGTACAAAACAGTGCTAACTAAACCTTATAAAACCTGGAATTATTTGACAGTTATAAATGGGAAGAAAATCAGTGAATAATAAAATGGAAATCAGTTCGATTATAGTCTACATGAATAGTTGATAGAAAATGATACTCCAACCATTATTCGAATTCAACACAAGGTCACTAATACATGCAGGAGAATTCACATTAAATGGCCATTCTAAATTAGTTTAACCAATGAACAAATCAAAACTATCCCAGTTTAAGAGAGAATAATCTCAGGTTAAATAGTTTACTGAGAACACAAACTCATATCACTATCCAGTTTAAGCAAA
Organism: Iris pallida; assembly: GCA_029216955.1. NCBI lineage: Eukaryota > Viridiplantae > Streptophyta > Magnoliopsida > Asparagales > Iridaceae > Iris > Iris pallida. The sequence continues at coordinate 24,289,914 of JANAVB010030817.1, forward strand.
TGAAATATCAGTTCATCAAATCAGTTTTTAAAAAAAAATATGAATTAAGTATTAGTCAACAGAGATTGAATCACTTCACATGCTAATTTCCAATAACACATACAAAAACCCAATTTCGAATGCAATATTGCATTAACCCAAAACAAAAAATATGTGGGGATCAAAATCAGTGAAGAACATAAATTTAAACAGGAAATTAAGGTTAGGAAAATATCTGGAATACTGAGTATCAGAATGTATCAGTCAGCAGTAAATCCTAATTCGAATCCATATTCACATCAAAACTTAAATTAATATGTAAATCTAATTCTAAGAGAGATTAAACATCATGTATAGGATCTAATTAGCAATTAAAAACATAATTTAAACTATTAAAAATCGAATTAAAACGAAAAACCAAACTCCGCACACTGGTACACACTGTGCACACTCGTGCACGTACAATATCGTGTCCGACACGACACGAAGGGTCGTGCCACTTGGGGGACCCCGTGTCAGTCATGAGTATGACACGTGTGTCGAAACTCGTGAGCCAAAATGCCGTGTCCAGCTCAGCATCTAGCTCGAGTAGCAGGGCATAATCCTGCCAGCGCGTGCGCGTGCACGACCGCATGTCCACGTGTCTGTGGGGACACGACGCGACACAGAACGTGCTCAGAGCAATGGAAATGCATAAGCGAGGTCTAAACCTATTTTCCTATTCAAACACTTCCTGAAAAATCACTCGAAATGCCCTTTGGGGCATTTCATCAAACACCTTAACACTAACACTGATACGTGTCCATTTAGGACACGAAATGGACACGAAACCTAGGTCTAGGCATACCTACAGGATTAGGACACTTAGGGCTAGGTATTCATGCAATTAAAACCTAATTTTAATGGGTGGATTGGAAAATACCTAGGTGTGTTCTTCAACACAAAAGCTCCTTCAATGAGGATCCCCAAAAGCTACCAAACTCCTTCAAATTGGTAGGAAACTGATATTGACAAGTTCCAACAGCAAGAAAACATCAATTAGAACCTATTGCAATTTGTTTGGATTAAAAAGGAGTTAAAATGGATTTTCTAGGGATTTATGAAGTTAAGAAAATACCTCTTTCTAAAGCTTGTTCTTTCCTAAAAGAGGCTAGCCCTAAATGGAAGAGAGTATAAATAGGGGTGGGGTTCCCAATGTGGCTAGCCATAGTGGGTTAGGGTTTAGTGATGGGCTATGGGCTTGGGCCTCTATGGGCTAAGTCGCTAATTAATGGTTTCAAATCATAAGTCATGGCTTATGACTAAAAGCCTTTCTATTCTAACCTGGGTTTAATGACTAACCATGAGTTAACTCCAGTCTAACTAGGGTCACATGACCTAACCAAGTCCAAACACATCTAGGGTTAGCTTCTAGGTTAGTCTACCCAGTCAACACTAGTCAAAGTCAACATAGTCAACCATCATTCAAATAATTCCAGAATAAATCCTAAAAATTCCCATAAATTCAAATAAATTATAATAAATTAAAATAACCCTAAAAATGTCAAAAATACCCTAATCATATGGCTAGGCTTTAGGGTAGGCAGTCTCTACGGTTTCACTAGCAAAACACCAAAATCATAAGTCATGAATTTAAATAGTTTAAAAATAATTAAAAAATCACTAAAAATCATAATATGAAATAAATATCAATAAATAATAATTATAATTACAAAATTTCAAAATTACCCTCATCTGGAAAACTGGGTGTTACACCTACAACGTTATCCTGTCAGGACGGGAGCAAGTACTGATTCTAGCAAACTAAATATATGAAGCATGAACATGAATGTAATAAACTGGAATCATGGCATATCTTGGTTTAATTGGTTCTTTTTAGAAATGCAACATATAGTTTAAAAGTTTAAAATCGTAGCATGTACGTGAATCGGTCAATAGGTGAATAGGATGTACAGCGGCACATATCAAGTTTTCTGGCATGCACTTACGTGCACGAACGGCATCGGTGTACATCCATATACAAATGCGGGATCAGAACATACGGCAAGGTCACATATAGAATGTCACCGAGCGCGATAAATACATACGGAGAAGGGGGTCATGATCACGTACACTACTAGCAGTTTTTCCTTAACTCGTTATTTAAACATGTGAGAGATATGAAAAGTATCCTAAACATGGCATAGACTGAAAGTAATACAACATGTAAAGTTCTAACTTGCTACCCCAAGGATCAGCATTTAACATGGTTGGTAAATCGTAGTTTATTGTTATAGCAGTATGTAAAGTTCGTAGAAAGTACTTGCCTCTAGCAAAGCAAGCTGCGATAAAGTGCTATAGATGTCTGGTAACTCGTCACTGTAGAAATAAATACATAAATTTAGTTTTTACACTAAGCTAAAATGCTAAGACACTAATTGGTGAAACACGACTTGTGACTGGGCATCTAGCCAAAAAGATGACTTTAGCATAGGAGACCAATGTGGGGTGACACACTACTATAACTAACTTTCTAGGGTCTTTACACTAGTGAGGGGTGAGGTTCAATACGGCTATAACTCAAAATAACACAAAAAGCTGCAAGTCGTAATTATTCAATAAATAAATCAACTGTACATTGTGTCCCAACAATTTTTGAGATAGACAAAAAGCTCAATTTTACATAAAATAAAGTACCAAAATGATCCTTGTTAATTATATAAATTTATTATATTTTTTTTTCTGGAATTTATAAACCAGTACAAGTATTTTGTAAAAATCAATTTTCCTAAGTACACAGAAAATTAGTTCTGATTTCATATGCCAAAACAGTGGCAAAACTGTAAATTAAATACAGTAAAAATTATATTAAATTATCTAAATTAACATAGTATCTAAATACTATTTTTTCAGAATTTTAACAGTAATTAAAGTATTTTTAGAAATTCAAAAATAACATGGTACATAAACTAAAATTAAATAATTAATTATCTGCGTATTTTGTCCATGTATATAATTTGAACCAAAGTTCAAATACAGGACCCAAGGCCATGAATCAAGTCCAATATGACTTGTACAGGTCTTGAATGTTGGAAAACACATTTGGCCCAAAAACCCATACTAGGCTTGGACACCAAATGGTTGCAGTAATTAAAATACACAAAAAAATACAAAGAGGTAAAAATACATAATAAATATTAATATTTTAATAGGGTAAAATTTTACATAGTAGCCATAAAAATTTGACAAGTAATATTTACATATATTAAAAATATACATAAGTATAATATTACGTAAATTACTTAGGCTAAATGTCACGCCCCAGAACCAGAATACTGGAGAGCGGGGGCAGACATAGCCAGCTACGTATAATGAAATAGAATCCATCTCACCATACGGTCACGACTGTCTAGATATGTGAGGGTTTATCTACAAGCCAACAGTCTCCTATGGTCAATAGCAATCCTAGTGTCTCAATCAACAAGCAAGTAATTATAGTTACAAGATATCAGACTGTTGGCCCATTTGGTCATATGGTCAAACCTGATTTTAATAATTGAATAAACTCTGTCTGGATATACAAAGCTAGTCGGGATATCTCGGACTCTTGAACATGATCTAGAATGGCTATCCACTGAATTCAAGACCGAAGATCTGTTTGCCTACTCGAGTCTGTAATTCCTTATGCAATGTATTTTCATTTTATTTGAGTCTAAGAATATGTTGTACACCGAGTCGTACTGGCAAATAGGCTACCCTCAAATGAGTTCAAAAATGTTTTTAAAATGACCTCTCAAAAAGGTTTACAAAAAGGTTTTCAAAAAGGTTTTCAAAAATTACCAAAAAGCTTTTTAAAAATCCTAACTAAACCCTGACAGAACTCGGACCGAGTTCGTCCAGAGTTCGGCCAGAGTTTGGTTGGTGGCCATTGTGATTTTGAATCCTTGGAACTTGGTCCTCCTGCAGTTGCGGATTTGACCGAGATTTGCTCATAGAGTTCTGCCCGAATTCTGCCCGAATTCTGTCAGAAGTCTGCCTTTGAAATTCCTATAAATAAAGAAGGATTTCGATCATTTCAACTCACTCATTTACTTTCAATCTTCTCTCTATTTAAAGCTTTCAGTCTTTCAAAGAGTTTTCTAGAGCTTTCAATTTCAGATCCCAAGCCAATTACAATCCTCTAGTCGATTTGCCAGTGCGGTACGGTCTAGAAGCTTCTGAGAGATTGTAATCAGAAGGCTTGATTGAAGAATACCTCTTCACATTTGAAGTTGGACGAGTTCTTTGTATCAAAGCTCGCGTTGTAGAAGTTGCAAGGACTTCGTAAGAAAACTTACGATTTTTCCAGTAGTGGATTCAACTGGTAGCAAGAGTTCTACCGACTGGATTAGTCCTCAACAGAGGGATACCAGTATACATCGTTGTCTTTGCGTTTGCTCTCTTAACTCTGTCTTTACTTTTTTTCAGTTGTGATTAATATTCTGTGATTGTGCTGCTAACTTTTTTAATTAGCATTATTCCGCTGCCAACTCTATTCACCCCCCTCTAGAGTATTACGCTTTACTATTTCGTTCCTACAATTGGTATCAGAGCGGGTATTACAGGTAAAGCAAAGGTAACAGTGTAATTATTTATTCATTTTAATTAACTGTTATATAGATCACATCACAACACATGGCAACTGTAAAATTCACAAGTGAAGGCCAGGCCACAAACAGACCCCCACTGTTTGATGGTACGAACTATACCTATTGGAAAACACGGATGAGTTTCTTCTTGAAATCACTTGACTTTGATTTATTGTCCATTGTTCTTGATGGCTATCAAAAGCCACCTCGTATAAATGTTGATGGAGTTTTAGTTGAAAAACCCCACAGCAGATATACAGAAGAAGAAAAGAAAAGGGCCAGTCTTGACGCACGTGCCATTAATGCTCTCTTTTGTGCTTTAGACAGAACTGAATTTAACAGGATGTCTATCTGCACAACGGCTAATGAAGTGTGGAAGCTACTTGAAGTCACACATGAAGGCACGACTCAAGTCAAAGAATCTAAAGTCAGCAGACTTACTCAAGAGTACGAGGCGTTCAAGATGAAGCCCAACGAAACAGTTACATAAATGTTCGAAAGATTCTTGGATATTGTAAATCTTTTGTCCTCCTTAGGCAAAGATTACAGTAACCATAAAAAGATTTGCAAACTCCTGCTAGCACTTACCAAGAACTGGATTCCGAAGGCTACTGCAATCATTGAAGGGAACGACCTCACAACTATGTCCCTCGAAGTACTCATGGGTAAGCTACTCACTCATGAACTGGAGCTACAAGATTTTGAAGAGCCTGCACCAAAGGAGAAGACGATCGCTCTCAAGGCTCAGCACAAAAGCTGCTGAAGGTGACTCAGACAGCAGTGGATCTGACGCTGAAGATCAAGCACTCCTAGCAAGAAAGTTCAAAAGATTCATGAGACATGAGAAGAGAGTCAAAGAGAACAACAGCAACAACTGGTATCAAGAAGATGCTGTTTGCTATGGTTGCAAGAAGAAGGGACACATGAAGAAGGATTGTCCCACAAACTCATCATCAAGCAAGAAGAGCAACAGGTATGAAAAAGGGAACCTGAAGAAATCAACATCTAGGAGATATGCCAATACCAGCATATGGCATGAAAGTGAAGCCAGCGACTCAGAAGACGAACAATCAGAAGACGCTGCAAACGTATGCTTTATGGCATCCAATCAGGTACCTACTGAACCTGTAGTTGATACTTATGATGACTTCACCTTTGAGCAATTAGGAGATGCCTTCAGTGACCTGATAACTGATTACAGGAAACTGCATAGCAAGTATCAGACCGCTAAGAAGGTACTCAAAGAGTACAAAGATGAAATAGGTAGACTTACCGACCTACTAGCTGAGGTTAGAAATAATGTTAGTGAGTCTGGTGAGCTTTCTTCAACAAAGCTCTTATTACACGAGACTACCAAGTCATCTGAAGAGAAAGACAAAATTATTGACCAACTCAAGAAAGAACTTTCTATAGAGAAGAAAAGTCTTCAATGTGCACAAATCAGAATGGAATCACTCACTTCTGATTATACTAAGTTGTATGACACTTCCAAAAGATTGGAAATTAGGTTAAGAAAACAGCCTGAGCCTGCTGCTTTCTTCCCTAACACGTGTCACTTACTGAAAAATCGAAACATTTCCAAGCCAAACACTGTCAGACCTAACCATATAAAACCTTTACCTCAAAAGGTTAAGCCCAAACAAGATTATAGGTATGCTTTCTTCTATACTAGAAAACCTAAACCAACCAACCATGCACACCACTCAGCTTTCAACACTCGACATGCATAATGTCATTATTGTGGCCTCATTGGTCATATTTTATCTGCATGTAGAATGAGAAAGCTTGTTGATTTAAATGTTTATGCTTGGATACCTAAAGCTAACAATACAGGACCCTACGAGAAATGGGTACCAAAAGTTTTATCTGCAAACTGTTTTGTAGGTGGAACACCCTTCATATGCTAGAAGCAAATGGATCCTCGACAGCGGTTGCTCACGGCATATGACCGGTGACGCTACCCTATTTGCAACACTGTCGAAGAAAAAAAAGGAAGGCTATGTCTCCTTCGATAATAACTTGAAAGGGTATATTATTGGTATCGGTGATGTTGGTAAGTCTCCCTATCCTGTGATTAAGGATGTCTGTCTGGTTACCGAGTTGAAACATAATCTACTCAGCATAAGTTATCTAGCTGATCATGGTTATGGCATCAACTTTGGCAAAGACAAATGTACTATAGTTGATAGCTCAACTGGTAGTACTATCTTTGAAGGTATCAAGGAAGACAATATATATGTTTTCTATTTATTAGAAGAAACTAACATTTCAGGTAGATGCCTAATGGCCAAGAGTGATGAGAGTCATCTATGGCATATGAGACTCGGTCACGCTAATATGGATACGATCTCAAGATTATCCACAAAGAAGCTAGTACGCGGTTTATCGGATATTACATTCAAGAAGGACTCGGTATGCAGCCAATGTGAAAAGAACAAAGCTACCAGATCCACATTCAAGTCAGTAAACGCAGTATGTACTACTAGACCTCTATAATTACTTTATATGGACTTATTTGGTCCTAGCAGAGTTGCTAGCCTCGAAGGTAAACTTTATGCTTTCGTAATTGTAGATGATTTCTCTAGATACACGTGGGTATATTTCTTGACACGCAAGAATGATGCATTATCCGAATTTGTCGCCTTTTGCAAGAAGGTACAGAATGAAAAAGGTTACATGATCACTCGCATAAGAAGCGATCATGGACGCGAATTTGAGAATGCTGATTTTGAGCAATTTTGTGACACACACGGTTTTGTACACGAGTTCTCCTGCCCTAGGCCTCCACAACAAAATAGAGTTATGGAACGTAAGAACAGAACTCTAACCGAAATGGCCAGATGTTAAACCAGTTTAGTCTACCCAAATATTTCTGGGCTGAAGCTGTCAACACAGCTTGCTTTGTACTCAATAGAGTTCTAATTCGACCCAAATCGAAGAAGACTCCTTTTGAGTTATAGTTTGAAAGAATTCCATCTGTTTCATACTTAAGAATATTTGGCTGTAAATGTTTTATTCTTAATACAAAAGATAATTTGGGAAAATTTGATGAAAAGGCCGATGAAGGTATATTTTTAGGTTATGCGACCAAGAGCAAAGGATACAGAGTCTTTAACAAAAGAACCATGATCATCGAAGAGTCAATCAACGTCACCTTTGATGAACTAAATCAGATGACGATCGATGACAATGACGAAGATCCAACTGTACCAAGCTCAACATCAGCTGAACCTCAACCAAGCTCTGTACTAGTTGAACCTCCTAGAGAAGATCCAGGAACCAGCTACCTTCAGAATTTATCGAAAAGGTTGAAATTTACAGCTGATCATCCAAAAGATTTGGTAATTGGTAATATTACCAAAGGAGTAAGTACTCGTACATCCAGTAGAGATATTGTTTCTAGTGTTGCATTTATTTCACAGCTAGAACACAAAACTATTGATGAAGCATGTAGTGATATCTTTTGGATAGATGCTATGCAAGAGAAATTAAACCAATTTGAACGAAATCATGTTTGGGAACTTGTTTCCAGGCCTATTGATCATTCGATCATTGGCACCCGTTGGGTATTCCGAAATAAACTAAATGAGAATGGTTTAGTGACTCGTAATAAGGCTCGACTCGTAGCTCAAGGATACAATCAAGAAGAATGTATCAACTACGATGAGACTTATGCCCCAGTTGTGAGATTCGAATCCATTCGTATGTTATGTGTATTTGCATGTTTTTATGATTTTAAACTATTTCAAATGGATGTCAAGAGTGCTTTTTTAAATGGTTTTATAAAAGAAGAAGTTTTTATAGCACAACCTCCAGGTTTTACGGATTTCAAAAACCCTGATCATGTTTTCAAGTTAAAAAAAGCCTTATACGGTTTAAAACAAGCCCCTCGTGCTTGGTATGATCGTCTAAGCTCTTTTCTACTTGACAACGGTTTTTCAAAAGGCAAGGTTGACACTACACTGTTTATTAAGTCTTTTAATGGCAAACTTCTTTTAATTCAAATCTATGTTGATGATATTATATTTGGATCTACTAATAAATCTCTGTGTCAAGAATTTTCTAAGTGTATGCAGAATGAGTTTGAGATGAGCATGATGGGAGAGCTAAAATTCTTTCTCAGATTGCAAATCAAACAAACTGATAATGGGACATTTAAAAATCAAGCCAAGTATACAAAAGACCTGCTAAAGAAGTTTGATCTGGATAATGTTAAACCTATTGGCACTCCAATGGCAACTTCAACAAAGCTTGATTTAGATGAACAAGACAAGCCAGTCGACACACGTAAGTATCGAGGTATGATTGGTAGTTTACTTTATTTAACTGCTAGTCGTCCAGATATAATGTTTAGTGTTTGCCTGTGTGCACGTTTTCAAGCTAACACAAAGGAATCACATCTGTCCGTAGTTAAGCGTATCTTTCGATACCTTAAGGGCACTTCTTCTGTTGGCTTGTGGTATCCCAAAACTAAGTCCTTTGACCTTATTGGTTATTCGGATGCAGATTTTGTTGGATGTAAAGTTGATAGAAAAAGTACCAGTGGCACATGTCATTTCTTAGGCAAGGCTTTAGTCTCATGGTTTAGTAAAAAGCAAAATTATGTAGCCCTATCAACAACAGAGGCTGAGTACATCGCCGCAGGACGTTGTTGTGCTCAGATTTTGTGGATGAAACAAACCCTAGAAGACTATGATTTATTTTACACACATATTCCTATTTTCTGTGATAACACAAGCACTATTAATTTGACTAAGAATCCAGTATGTCACTCTCGTACTAAACATATCGAGATTAGACATCACTTTCTTAGAGATCATCATCAAAATGGAGATATAAACCTTGTATACATAGATACTGAAAGTCAACTAGCTGACATCCTCACTAAACCTCTAGCGGAAGATCGTTTCAATTATTTACGTCAAGAATTAGGAATTTTGAACGTCAATAATATTAATTAATTTTATTTCATGATTATATATTATTACGCAAAAACTGTGTTAGAGACAAGCCAATAAAGAGTCTGTCTGTCACCACAACTACGGTTGAAGCGAAACGGTACTTAAGAGTTCCCCGATGAACCTCCGCCAGCTGGGACAGTACTCCTACAGCTAATCTAAAACAGTCGCTGTATAACGACATTTAATCTATAAAATAATATTAATTATGTTAATTGAAGTTGAAATGACTAATCTTTGAATTAAATATTTGAAATGAGACAATAAAAAAGAATTGCTGTAACACCCAATTTTCCAGATGAGGGTATTTTTAAAATTTTGTAATTATAATTATTATTTATTGATATTTATTTCACATGGTGATTTTTGGTGATTTTCAATTATTTTTAAACTATTTAAAAACTGGTTTAAGTCATGACTTGTGATTTTGATGTGCTGCTAGTGAAACCTGAGAGACTGCGTGACCTAGAGCCTAAACACGTCATTAGGATGATTTAATTGTTATTTTTAGCCTAGGGATATTTGGTCATTTTGACTTATTTGATTTATTTGGTGATTTGTTGAATTGGTGAATTTCTGGTTGACTTGACTTATTGAGACCTAGTGAGCTAGCTTAGAAGCTAACCCTAGCCATGGTGACCCTAGTCTAACTTAGGTTAACCTACATTTAGTCATTAGAAACTAATTTTAGAATGAGGGAACTTGGTTTAGTGGATTTGAGTCATGGTTTATAGTTTCATGAAATGGCTTATGACTTCATGACTTGATTAACCATAACTTAAGCCCATGGGCCAATTTAGGAAACCCTAACCCTAATTCCTTCCTTTATGACCAGCCATAGGGATCCCCACCCTATATAAACACTTATTCTCTAGGGCTTGCCTCCTTCTTTCATTCATTTCAACATTGGAGAAGGAAAGGTATTGTCCCTCTTACAAAAATCCCCATAAATCCATTTTAATTCCTTTTTGATCCTAGTTTCTTGCATTAGAACCTAACACTCTCCTATTTTCTAATTCTGAGTTTAATCACAGCCTTGGGTCAATTTGGGGCTTTTGGCACCAAGAGAAAGAATCCCCCATTTGGAGCTTTTCCAAGCTTTTTGCACACATAGGTAAAACCCTTCAAATTGATTTAAATTTCAGTTTTCTTTGCATGTAGGGCTAGATCTAGGAGTCCCCTAGGTGTCCCTGAAATTTGGGTGAATTTTGTGTCCGTTTGGTGTCCGTATCGGACACGTGTCGTATTGTATGTTAGGTGTTCGATGAAATGCCTCTATGGATTGAATGTTAATATTTTTCGAAACAAATTATATATTTGGATAGCTCTTTATATGTAGATTATGTTTGTTTATGACTGAGCAGGATTCTATAGATTTTTTGTATCCAAAACGGACACGCACCACGTGCACGATACAGCGCACAGGCACCGTACGGCTGTCCTGCTGCTCGACCATGATTGCGGACACGACACGCAATGTTTTGATACCAAATTTTGTGGACACTTCCCTCTAGTGACTGACATGACACATGTAAAATTTTAGGGGATCTCGTTTTGTGTGCACGGAGGAAATCGACCCGCACTGGGTTTGCACACCCACACGAGCGTGCACAGACACGTTCGGATACGCATCTCGTGCACGCGACACGATCCACATGGACACTGTACAGGTTGTGGAACACACTCTCCTAGTCCTGACGAACACTTAGACACGTGCACGTGACCTATTATTCACTGTGTCGTGTCCTTGGTGGCTCGACACTTCAGCACGAGGCTTGGCTACACTGTGCACTGTTATTCCTGTTTTGGTGGTTTGGACACTTCGTGTCCACTTGTGTGGACACGAGAACACTCACCCAGGCACGTACACATGTACACACTATTTACCAACCTTTTTAATCGAATATTGATTGTTAATTTCAATTCGAATTGGGGAAATCCCTATTTTCTGATACGGCTGTCAAGTATCAGTCCAAGAATTCATTTCCAAGTTGTTTTCGAAGTTTAAATGTTTTGATTATGATTTTAAATCACTAATTAGGTCCTAGACATGTTTTATGATCTCTGATTAATTGATTATTACCTTTTAGTTTGGGTTATTGCCATGGAATGGGATTTGGTCAATGTGTTAACTGTTAATATAAACTGTCACAACCTGAACATTATGTCATGTGGACACAATCACTCACACAGGAACTGTCATTTTCCTGAGTTTAATTCCTGAAACACTTAGACTTCAACCTGTAGTTGTTTTTACATTGGACTGTGATTTGTTAGTCCATACTTTATTCAGTCTCAGCATCACTGTCCCTTCACCCACTGTTTTCTGAACACCTAGTATCACTAACACACTCTCTACACTCTTTTTTCCCCACTGAATCAGAGATTGAAGGATGGAGTTGATAAATTAACAATGTGCACTGTCCCTCATTCACTGATTTGTGTTGGTTTCCTACACTCTTTCATTCACTCCTTAAATCTGAGTTTTCTTCCCCATTGCATTTCAACAAATCTGAACCTGTCACTTGGTTGGTATTACCTTGCTTTGACTTGGCATGGGAGAGTCAACATCCTCCATTAGCTAGATTATGATGTTGTTCAGTCCCTGTTATTCCTGCATACTCTATTTACAGTATGATTGCAAGCCTCATGTTTGAATTGTTCACATCTGGACATGGTAGACCAGTAGGGTTCCTGTACAGGTAAGGTTTCAGTCCTTTTTCATGCTGTTCTGCATCCACTATATGTCTGCATGTGGTTCATGTACAGTGGAGAATCAATATGTGTATATTGCATTTTCTTGCATCCATTCAAGACCAATCCTTGATAACCCCCTGCATCATAGGTTCATTCACAAGTTTAATGCTCACACTAGCATATCTTGCATTCCTAATGGGTTCAGTCTTAGCCTTATGAGTGTATCAGACCTTGGGTGTTTGTTGGATATTGATTTCAGTTGGCTTAGCTTGTTTTCAGATTTCCTTTTCTTTTTCAATTTACTTTTATTCCTTACATTTGATTGTATTGATAGATAGGTTGATGTTGAGTTTGGCATTGGATTGGTTAGAGGAGAAGGAAGGGGATGCAATACAGTTGGCAGCAAAGCCTTGGCCTGGCTTGGTATGTTTGGAATTCCAACAGGCAGTAGCAGCATCTACCATGCTGCACTAGGCAGCAGGGGATCCTCCCTTGCAGGAAGCTTAGGTTTCCAGGTTCCCTGGGGAGTTGGGTTTGAGTTAGTATATTAGATTAGTATAGTTAATATTAGTTAGGACTGTTAGTGTCAGTTAGTTAGTCTTCATATATGTGTGTGAGTGTGTTTTGAGTGTCTTTAGGATACGAGTTAGTGTGTGCTTTTAGGTAGAGCCATGAGGGTATTGAGGGCTAGGCAGGGAATAGGCAAAGGTAGAGTATAGAGTAATGTATGGAAATAGGATTGGTACCTAGGTAATGGGATATGGGGTAGTGTGTCAAAATATGGGAAAGTTATTATGGTTTGGCATTGCCTATGTCCATGTGTGCTAGTGGGTGAGGGTCCAAGGTTTGGTATTCAGTTTATATGTTTTTTTGACAGTGGGATATTAGAGTTGGGTTAGGCATGTGAAGATTGGCATAATACCAAGGGTGTGAGTCATGGAGAGAAGTAGGGATATGGAGTGAATGTTGTAATTGAGGGTGTGCTTGATTAGCTTAAAGTATCAATAGAGTTTAAGATGTGTGTCCAGGAGAGGGCATGGGCCATTGGCCATATGGGTTGAGAGAGTGAGGAATAATGTGAGTTATTGTTGAGAGTTCTCATATTGTATATATGTTATATATATATATATATATATATATATATATATATATATATATATATATATATATATATATATATATATATATATATATATGTTTTAACTAGGTAGATAATGATTGATATAGGTTAACTAGACCTAGTGTGACTTAGTTTGACTTGGTGTGAGTTAGTATGACCAAGTTGGACTCCTAATTTGACCAATCTGGACTTGGACCTAGTTTGACCTAAGACAGTTGACCAGGGTTGACTTAGAGTTGACTTTGACCTAGATTGGCCTAGAAATCATGTAGATTGCATCATAAACATTATTTGTCTTATTTTAAACATATTATGACCCATATTACTCTGTTTAGGACATTGTGACTCTGGTACAGGCATCTGATATTACACTACTCTTTTCAGAGTATCAGGCTAGTACATTCTCTGATAGTTCTCTCATTTATTTGTCAATTACTGTATTTCAGTTCTAGTTAACTGTATGTGATTCTCTGTTACAAACACGTACTGTTATTTCTGGATTCATGTATACGACACACATTTATTTTCTGGCCTCATTTACTGGTATCATCATTTCCGGCTTCTATTACTGGAATCATTTACTGGAATCACCCCGAAATCATTTACTGGTATCATTGTACTTGGCTGGACTCATCTTGAATCATTGTGTCGGAATTCTGGATTCACTTGCTGGGAGGGAAAATACTAGAGTAATACATGTAGACATACCCCATTACTGGAATCACCCCTACTGGAATCTACTGGAATGATAGCCATCTCTCACCCAGCCAGGTGTGTGATGTGCCGGATTACCCACAGCCGTTTATATGTCGATCTCGGTATTTTAAAACACACTGCTAGAGTATAGGCTGGACTCACCCTGAAATCATTGATCACTATGACTGGAATCGTCCCTTGTTGGATTCATCTTGTATGAGATTCATCCTGTACTGGACTTACATTGGAGTTACACTGGTCTACATGTTGTCTGGACTTTATATCATATTACCCTGGTTCAGCTAGTTCTATTTTTACAGTCTTCATTGCTATGATTCTTCTCTTGTTTAGTATTTACTTTCCTTGCACTTTATCTGTCTTTCTTACCATCACCTGAATATAAACTGCCAATTTTATCAATACAACTGCCTATAACTGCTTTATAGTTCTCTGTCATTTACTTGGGTTTTTTAGATGAGATTGTGCTCGTTCCTGTCCTGACTGGACCTGTTGAAAATTTTACAGATGATTGCCCTGAGGACACATGCCCTACATTTTACTGAGGAGATGGCTTAGCTACCTATGGCCCCGACACTCAGGAGTGATCGGGATTTAGTCTAGTAGACTTGCATTTATTTTCATTTAGAGCTTGTTGTATAGAATGGAGACTTGAGATGTATTTGAGATTATTCAGATGTTATTATTTCAGTATTTATTTTTGTCTTCAAATTCTTAGTTACAATTCTGTGTTATCTTATCGTGCTTAGACTGTGATTGAGATACACCATATCTTATACTTGTCCTCCGTTCGGAGTTGATCATGATGAGTACATTATATACTGCATGAGTTGATGGTTAGTTAGAGACTTAGAATAGCGTTCTACCGCCGACACTGCGGCGTAGGCTGGGCGCTGTTACGTACTCGTACCCTCACAGTGGGTGCGGGTCATGACACATTTTTAGTGGTGGCCCATACAGGTCGAGAGTCGTATTAGTACGATATCGTAGTAGTACGGCGACTTAGTTGTACTGCTGCGAGCCTGCGTTAGGACTGAGAGATAGGCTTTACCGGAGAGGCACTCAATCACAGTTAGGAAAAATTCTACTTTGAATCATGCCATCTACATATCGTACTGATTTGCCTTCTTTGAAATAACTGTCCTCCTTTGATATATCGATTCCTGCTCAGAATTGACTTCCTTGTTCGATCTGTCTTCAGGATGGTGGAGACACGATCACATCGCTCGGGTGCAGCAGTCGTTGTAGAGGGGACTGCCACCTCTCAGCCAGATCAGCAGGGTCAGGTGGATGCAGCTCCTGCTACCTCTGTCCATATTGAGATTTTAGCAGCAGCAGCTGGGGGTGTGCCTCCATCAGCTCGGGGGCAGGACCCAGTCATCCCAGAGATGGAGTTCCAGCAGCTGCCGCCTACAGGACACGTAGATACGGCACAGATGTTCGCTTACTTCCAGCAGTTTATGGACCGGCAGCAGACCCAACAAGACAGGAGCTTGGAGTTGGCCCTTACGGCGGTCGCAGCTCGACCAGTGATCCAGCAGCCAAGGACACCAGGGATCGAGCAGTTTCAGAAGATGAGCCCCAGAGACTTTCTGGGGACAGAGGGGATCCTATATGCCGATGAGTGGATCGAGCATATAGAGGAGATCTTCCGTCTGGCCAGGATACCAGCAGATCTTCAGATCGAGGCCGCAGCTAGCCGGATGCGAGATCTTGCTCGCACCTGGTATCAGTCAGACCCCAGGGTAGGAGTAGCTGGACAGACTTGGGAGGAGTTCAGGGGCTTCTTCAAGAAGAAGTTCTTTCCAGATTCAGCGCTCAGAGCCTTGGAGTCGCAGTTCGAAAGCCTAGTACAGGGGAGCCTGTCAGTGGAGGAGTACGCTGGGGAGTTCGGCCGCCTCAGCAGATTCGTAGAGGGCTTGAGCGAGGCGGCGAAGGCCCAGAGGTTCCGAAAGGGTCTGGTCAAGGAAGTCAAGTCCTTGACCAAGGGCAACAGGGATGCCACTTTCGAGGAGATTTTGACGGGAGCTTTACTGGCTGAGGATGATCTTGAGCTGAGGCTCAAGAGGGGACGGGACGCTCACGATACCAGCAGCAGCGGAGGCCAGGCCAAGAGGCCTCATGTGCAGACTCAGCAGATGCAGGCACCAGTGGGAGTTCAGCAGGTGCAGCATCAGTATCGGGGTCAGGACCCGAAGACGATCAGTTGTTCCTACTGCAAGAAGCCGGGACACATTTGGGAGCAGTGCAGGAAGAGGTTGAGGGTTTGCTATTTCTGTGGGTCAGCTGCCCACCAGAAGATAGATTGTCCCATTGTACCTCCTTTTGAGGGGGCTAGGCCACCTGTAGCTCAGCACCAGAGGGGTGGAGCTTTTGTGATGGCAGCTGAGGAGACTGACATCGCAGGTGATGGATTAGCAGGTTTGACCTTCTTGTTCTTCCTCCCCACTTCCATGTGTGATTTTCCTTAGTACCTGCCAGGATATTGCTTATGATTGCTAGATAGTGTAGGTACCCTGTTCGAGACTGTGGAATCACGACCAGTAGGATTGTATTGCTTCGACTTTGATTGCTTGGGGGTTTGACCTAGGAGAGGTGCGATCATCTTAATTTCGAGGACGAAATTTTTATAAGGTGGGTAGGATTATAACACCCAGTTTTCCAGATGAGGGTATTTTTAAAATTTTGTAATTATAATTATTATTTATTGATATTTATTTCACACGGTGATTTTTGGTGATTTTCAATTATTTTTAAACTATTTAAAAACTGGTTTAAGTCATGACTTGTGATTTTGATGTGCTGCTAGTGAAACCTGAGACACTGCATGACCTAGAGCCTAACCACGTTATTAGGATGATTTAATTGTTATTTTTAGCCTAGGGGTATTTTGGTCATTTTGACTTATTTGATTTATTTGGTGATTTGTTGAATTGGTGAATTTTTGGTTGACTTGACTTGTTGAGACCTAGTGAGCTAGCCTAGAAGCTAACCCTAGCCATGGTGACCCTAGTCTAACTTAGGTTAACCTACATTTAGTCATTAGAAACTAATTTTAGAATGAGGGAACTTGGTTTAGTGGATTTGAGTCATGGTTTATAGTTTCATGAAATGGCTTATGACTTCATGACTTGATTAACCATAACTTAAGCCCATGGGCCAATTTAGGAAACCCTAACCCTAATTCCTTCCTTTATGACCAGCCATAGGGATCCCCACCCTATATAAACACTTATTCTCTAGGGCTTGCCTCCTTCTTTCATTCATTTCAACATTGGAGAATGAAAGGTATTGTCCCTCTTACAAAAATCCCCATAAATCCATTTTAATTCCTTTTTGATCCTAGTTTCTTGCATTAGAACCTAAGACTCTCCTATTTTCTGATTTCTGAGTTTAATCACAGCCTTGGGTCAATTTGGGGCTTTTGGCACCAAGAGGAAGAATCCCCCATTTGGAGCTTTTCCAAGCTTTTTGCACACATAGGTAAAATCCTTCAAATTGATTTAAATTTTAGTTTTCTTTGCATGTAGGGCTAGATCTAGGAGTCCCCTAGGTGTCCCTAAAATTTGGGTGAATTTTGTGTCCGTTTGGTGTCCGTATCGGACACGTGTCGTATTGTATGTTAGGTGTTCGATAAAATGCCTCTATGGATTGAATGTTAATATTTTTCGAAACAAATTATATATTTGGATAGCTCTTTATATGTAGATTATGTTTGTTTATGACTGAGCACGATTCTGTAGATTTTTCGTGTCCAAAATGGACACGCACCACGTGCACAACACAGCGCACAGGCACCATGCGGCTGTCCTGCTGCTCGACCTTGATTGCGGACACGACACGCAATGTTTTGACACCAAATTTTGTGGACACTTCCCTCTAGTGACTGACATGACACATGTAAAATTTCAGGGGATCTCGTTTTGTGTGCACGAAGGAAATCGACCCGTACTGGGTTTGCACACCCACACGCGCGTGCACAGACACGTTCGGATACGCGTCTCGTGCACGCGATACGATCCACATGGACACTGTGCAGGCTATGGAACACACTCTCCTAGTCCTGACGAACACTTAGACACGTGCACGTGACCTATTATTCACTGTGTCGTGTCCTTGGTGGCTCGACACTTCAGCACGAGGCTTGGCTACACTGTGCACTGTTATTCTTGTTTTGGTGGTTTGGACACTTCGTATCCACTTGTGTGGACACGAGAACACTCACCCAGGCACGTACACATGTACACACTATTTACCAACCTTTTTAATCGAATATTGATTGTTAATTTTAATTCGAATTGGGGAAATCCCTATTTTCTGATACGGCTGTCAAGTATCAGTCCAAGAGTTCATTTCCAAGTTGTTTTCGAAGTTTAAATGTTTTGATTATGATTTTAAATCACTAATTAGGTCCTAGACATGTTTTATGATCTCTGATTAATTGATTATTACCTTTTAGTTTGGGTTATTGCCATGGAATGGGATTTGGTCAATGTGTTAACTGTTAATATAAACTGTCACAACCTGAACATTATGTCATGTGGACACAATCACTCACACAGGAACTGTCATTTTCCTAAGTTTAATTCCTGAAACACTTAGACTTCAACCTGTAGTTGTTTTTACATTGGACTGTGATTTGTTAGTCCATACTTCATTCAGTCTCAGCATCACTGTCCCTTCACCCACTGTTTTCTGAACACCTAGTATCACTAACACACTCTCTACACTCTTTTTTCCCCACTGAATCAGAGATTGAAGGATGGAGTTGATAAATTGACAATGTGCACTGTCCCTCATTCACTGATTTGTGTTGGTTTCCTACACTCTTTCATTCACTCCTTAAATCTGAGTTTTCTTCCCCATTGCATTTCAACAAATCTGAACCTGTCACTTGGTTGGTATTACCTTGCTTTGACTTGGCATGGGAGAGTCAATATCCTCCATTAGCTAGATTATGATGTTGTTCAGTCCCTGTTATTCCTGCATACTCCATTTACAGTATGATTGCAAGCCTCATGTTTGAATTGTTCACATCTGGACATGGTAGACCAGTGGGGTTCCTGTACAGGTAAGGTTTCAGTCCTTTTTCATACTGTTCTGCATCCACTATATGTCTGCATGTGGTTCATGTACAGTGGAGAATCAATATGTGTATATTGTATTGTCTTGCATCCATTCAAGACTAATCCTTGATAACCCCCTGCATCATAGGTTCATTCACAAGTTTAATGCTCACACTAGCATATCTTGCATTCCTAATGGGTTCAGTCTTAGCCTTATGAGTGTATCAGACCTTGGGTGTTTGTTGGATATTGATTTCAGTTGGCTTAGTTTGTTTTCAGATTTCTTTTTCTTTTTCAATTTACTTTTATTCCTTACATTTGATTGTATTGATAGATAGGTTGATGTTGAGTTTGGCATTGGATTGGTTAGAGGAGAAGGAAGGGGTTGCAATGCAGTTGGCAGCAAAGCCTTGGCCTGGCTTGGTATGTTTGGAATTCCAACAGGCAGTAGCAGCATCTGCCCTGCTGCACTAGGCAGCAGGGGATCCTCCCTTGCAGGAAGCTTGGGTTTCCGGGTTCCCTGGGGAGTTGGGTTTGAGTTAGTATATTAGATTAGTATAGTTAGTATTAGTTAGGACTGTTAGTGTTAGTTAGTTAGTCTTCATATATGTGTGTGAGTGTGTTTTGAGTGTCTTTAGGATATGAGTTAGTGTGTGCTTTTAGGTAGAGCCATGAGGGTATTGAGGGCTAGACAGGGAATAGGCAAAGGTAGAGTATAGAGTAAAGTATGGAAATAGGATTGGTACCTAGGTAATGGGATATGGGGTAGTGTGTCAAAATATGGGAAAGTTATTATGGTTTGGCATTGCCTATGTCCATGTGTGCTAGTGGGTGAGGGTCCAAGGTTTGGTATTCAGTTTATATGTTTTTTTGACAGTGGGATATTAGAGTTGGGTTAGGCATGTGAAGATTGGCATAGTACCAAGGGTGTGAGTCATGGAGAGAAGTAGGGATATGGAGTGAATGTTGTAATTGAGGGTGTGCTTGATTAGCTTAAAGTATCAATAGAGTTTAAGATGTGTGTCCAGGAGAGGGCATGGGCCATTGGCCATATGGGTTGAGAGAGTGAGGAATAATGTGAGTTGTTGTTGAGAGTTCTCATATTATATATATATATATATATATATATATATATATATATATATATATATATATATATATATATATATATATGTTTTAACTAGGTAGATAATGATTGATATAGGTTAACTAGACTTAGTGTGACTTAGTTTGACTTGGTGTGAGTTAGTATGACCAAGTTGGACTCCTAATTTGACCAATCTGGACTTGGACCTAGTTTGACCTAAGATAGTTGACCAGGGTTGACTTAGAGTTGACTTTGACCTAGATTGGCCTAGAAATCATGTAGATTGTATCATAAACATCAATTGTCTTATTTTAAACATATTATGACCCATATTACTCTGTTTAGGACATTGTGACTCTGGTGCAGGCATCTGATGTTACACTACTCTTTTCAGAGTATCAGGCGAGTACATTCTCTGATAGTTCTCTCATTTATTTGTCAATTACTGTATTTCAGTTCTAGTTAGCTGTATGTGATTCTCTGTTACAAACACGTACTGTTATTTCTGGATTCATGTATACGACACACATTTATTTTCTGGCCTCATTTACTGGTATCATCATTTCCGGCTTCTATTACTGGAATCATTTACTGGAATCACCCCGGAATCCTTTACTGGTATCATTGTACTTGGCTGGACTCATCTTGAATTATTGTGTCGGAATTCTGGATTCACTTGCTGGGAGGAGAAATACTAGAGTAAGACATGTAGACATACTGTAAGACCCAGTTTTCTGAAATTGGGATATTTTTGAAAATTTATTATTTTTATTATTTATTAATGGTTATTTAGTCATGATATGATTTTTGATGATTTTAGTTAATTTAAAATTATTTTCTAAGTCATGGCTTATGACTTTGTGATTTTACTAGTGTAACCCTAGTGTAACCTTAGAGTTACTTGTCCTAGAGACTAACCATGATCATGTGAGCCTAGTCATAAGTTTAGAACATCAAAATTGTGGTTTTAGCCTAAGGGGTATTTTGGTAAATTTCTAGGTATTAAGTAGGATTAGGGAGATTTTACTATTCATGGACTTTTGATTAGTGACTTGATAGTCCCTAACCTAGTTTAGCCTAATCTAGGGATTAGCAACTAACCTAGAAGACTAAGTGTAGATATTTACTTTATGTTGTAAATATCTTAGGATTGAAATATCTTAGATATTTGCTTTATAGATATTTTTCATAAAACCTAGAAATATCTACTTGGTCCAAGACTTAGAAGCTAAGTTAGCAAGGTGGAAAGGAGCCCTAAATATCTACCCTACCCCCCCTTGGCAGCCCACCATCCTATATTAAACCCCCCACATTTATTCATGATCATTTTACATGAAATCAAAACCAAGAAAAACCTAGAAAACCTTCCACTCTTTTGACCATAACTTTCTCATTACACAAGCTTTGAACCTCTAGTTTTCTCCATTAGGTCACCTACAATCTAAGGGAGCCTAGGGAAGTGTGCTACTCAAGTTTCATCAAGCAAGGAAAAGTTGAGGTTGGAGGATACACACCCTCATTTAGTGAAATTCAAGACTTTGTGCACCAAGAGGTAATTATTCCTAAACCTTGTTAATATAGTGTTTTTCTTCACAATTGCATGCATCTAGGTAAAGCCTAGCTCTGTTTTTAGGTTTGGTGAATTTTAGGGTTTGTTTGGTGTCGTATCGGACACGTATCCTATTTGTTAAATCCTTGATTTTTAGTGTAAATAGCTCACTGTCACATGAAAATATACACACTGTTTTCCAAATGTTTTTGAACCAAATTCTAGCCTAGACCTAGCTAAACCTAACCCCTACTCACTGAGCACATTTTGAGCTTGTGTCGTGTCCAAAACTGGACACAAAGCTCTCGGACACAACACACTGGACACATGCATTTACACTGTAAATATGCCCTGCTACCACTGTGCCAGTTCTCACTGGACACGTTACTTGGACACGTCAAACTTGACACCCACCTTGGGGCATTGACTGACAGGTCATCCCCAAAGTTTGGGATGACTTCGTGTCGTGTCGGACACGAAATCGACTCATGAAGGGTCGTTCAGTACACAGTGTACACACACAGACACTCGACTTTGAGCGTGTCGTGTCCACTGTACACGACACGTGGACACTTCGTAGTGTCATGGACACGAAGCCTATCCATAGGCGAACACATTGGACACAACCACGTGGTGTCACGTGTCCCGTGTCGCGAACACGAGACACGCGAAAACACTGACACGCAGTCTGAACACGTATTTTAGGGCTTCTGATACGTGTGTCGTGTCCACTCTACACGACACGTGGACGTGTATCAGGCACATGGACACGTAGCCTAGACCTAGGCGCACCTTCGAGTACGAGCACGAGGCCTGTGTCGCCTTGTGTCGTGTCCTAGACCATTTTTGGTTTTACACTGATACGCACTGTATCAGTGTACATCCTTTTACCCGTGCGACTTTAAACCCGCGTGGACACGTCGTGTCGTGTCGTGACACCGTGTCAGGCTACTAGGGACCTAGTCTAACCTAGAGGCTACAGTTACCAACCAACATTGGGCCATTTTAGTTTGATTTAGGTGGTGTTTGGTTTAACCTAAGATCTAGGTTTACTGTCCAATATTCCAATTTTGGGATTTATTCCCAGTTTTCTAAAATGAATTTTGATTGTATTTTAATGATGATTTTTGCATACAATGCTATGTTATTATTAGGTTAACATGTTGTATAAATGTTAGTGTGTGTGTGGGTGAAATTTGGGGAGAAATGGTGGTGTGTGTGTGTGTAGTTGTATATATATACATATGTATGTATATATGTATCCTGTGTGTGTGTGTTTGGGCCAGGTTTGGTTCCAGAATTTCTGGAAACCATGACCCTCCCCCTGTCCTGACCTGTCCAGACCTCATCCCCTCTCTCTCACTGTCTCACTCTCTCTCTCATTCAGTCTCTCTCTCTCTTTTCCTTTGTCTCTCTATATATATATAGTATATATATGAGTTTATATATATATAGGTATATATATATATATTGATATATGTATATTTGTATTAGTTTTCCTATAGTGATGTTATATAAATATGTGTATGTGAGTTGTATAGTATATAGAAATCCTATTTTGGTATATGGGTATTTATATATAGTGGCTATATATATAGGTTTTACATTATATAGTGTATGTATATATATATCTATATAGGTAAACCTAGAACTAGTTGACCTAAGCTACTAGCCTATGGGCTATAGCTATTAGCCTATGGCCATTAGGGCTAACCCTAATTGACCAAATACCCATGACTTAACTAGTTTACCCCTTGTTTGACCAAGTGTTGACCAAGGTCAACCTTAGGTCAAACTTGACCTAATCAACCTAGTTTGACTTGAAACTAACCTTAATGACTAAGGTTTGACTAAACCCTAACTAGATGATTAGGTTGACCATATAGATTATGAGGGTAATCCTATATAGATGAAGATATGTATGGGGTTAAGTTAGATACTTAGAGTTGAGTCATGACTTGAGTTGGAAAATGGTTTTAGCTTGATTATAAGGTTAAGGTTGTATTGTACTGTATATTTATATGTGGTATACCTTATATAGGAAGTTGGTTATACCTTAGCTTTGTATTATGGTATCTTAGGTAACCTAAGACAAGTTAGCCTATGGTTAGTTGAGTTAACCTTATAGAGTTGACTTGGATAGTTTACCCTTGACCCAATTACCTTATTGACTAGTCTTTGTTTGACCAATACCTTAGTTGGCCTAAGTTTGACTTAGACTTGACCCAGATTGATCATGTTGACTAGTATTTGACTAGTTTGATTAGAGTGTTGACCAGGAGTTGACTTTAACCTAGATTAGACTTGTTTAACCTTGTTTGACCTTGTATGACTTAGTTTAACTTCTTGTGACCTAGTATGACTTGATTTGACTTAGTTTGACTGTAGTGTCGACCTAGTTTGACTTTGACCTAGATTGGCTTAGAATTCATATAGATTGCATCGTAGATTTTATTTGCCTTCATTTTGGACATGTCATAACTGTATTGCTCTATTTTAGGATATTGTGACCCAGGTACAGACATCTGATATTACACTACTCTTTCCAGAGTAACAGGCGAGTACATTCTCTGATAATTCTCTCATTTATTTGTCGATTACTGTATTTCAGTTCTAGTTAGTTCTATGTGATTCTCTGTATCAACACGTATGGATATTTCTGGATTCATGTATCGACACATACCTTACTTGCTGGCCTCTATTACTGGAGTCATTAGTATCATTTTGGAATCATTTCTGGAATCATCACGTATTGGCCAGACTCATCTCGATTCTTTTTGTCGATTTTGGATTCACTTGCTGGGCGGGGAAATATTGAGTAAGACATGTAGACATACCCCAAATCTGAAATCTCCAAACTGGAATCTACTGGAAGCATAGCCATCTCTTGCCTGATCAGTGAGAGATGTGCCTGATACCTACAGCCGTTTGCATGTCGACCTCGGTATTTTAAAACACACTGTTAGATCATAGTTGGACTCACCCTGGTTTTATTGATCACTGTTGGACTCATCTTGTACTGGAAATTATCTGGTATCAGATTATATGGACTGGACTCACACTGGGATTATATTAGACTTATATCGTACTGTCTGGACTCACACATGATATTCTAGTTCAGTTAGCTTTTATTACAGTCTTCATTGCCATAATTCTTCTCTTGTTTTAGTTACCTTTTTTTCTTGTATCTTACTGTGTCTCTGTGCCATCATTACCTGCATAGAACTGCCATGCTCATCAATAAAACTGTCTATAACTGCTTTATAGTTCTTTGTCATTTACTTGGGTTTTTCTTGATGAGTTGTGCTCGTTCCCGTCCTGATTGGACCTGTTAAAAATATTACAGATGATAATCCTGTGGACACATGCCCTGCTTACCATGGACCTGGCGAGGGATTAGCTACCTTTTGTTCTGACTCTCAGGAGTGATTCAGGAGATTAGCTAGTAGACTACTTTAGCTTTCATGTTTTGGCTTGTTGTATAAGTTAAGATATTGAGTCTGTATTTAAGTTGGTTTGAGATATTAGTATATTATTTTAGTAGTTAGTTGTTGTTGTCTTTAATTCCTTAGGTATAATTTCTGTGTTATCTTTTCGTGCTTAGACTGTGTTTGAGTAGATCATACCCTTTACTTGCCCTCCATTCGGAGCTGATATCTGGACAAGTACTTTTTATATTCACTGCATGAGATTAGTTAGCAACCTAGAACAGCTTACTACCGCCGACACTGCGGCGTAGACTGGACGTAACCACTTCTCGTGCCCCTATACAGGGTGCGGGTCGTGACACGTTTTTAGTGGTGGCCCATGCAAGGTCGAGAGTCGCATTAGTGTGATGTCGTGGTAGTACAACGATTAGTTGTACTGGTGCGCGCCTGCGATAGGAATTAAGGAATAGGTTTTAGTCGAGAGTCGCATAAGTACGATATCGTGGTAGTACGGTGACTTAGTTGTACTGCTACGAGCCTGCGATAGAATATAGGAATTAAGGTATTAGGATGAGAGTATACCCAATCACTGTTAGGATTTCATGAGAGATTCCGGGACGACCCTTGAGAATCTTATTTTGAACTTCGATATTGAAAACCCTTTTCCTCTTGTTTTAATTCACCCTCACTCCTTGATGTTTAAGGGATCTTGGACTATTTAACCTTATTCATCATTACCTCCCTTATATTTTGACCTTCTTTACTGCTAATTTAGCCTTAGTTTTGCAAGCTTATATTTTATCGAGCTTGATCACGACATATTTTATTGGAGGCTAGTACCCACTAACATATTGTCTAATCAGGGCCGGTGCATGATGGTCTGATCAACCTATTGCACTTTGGTTCTCTTTCATATATTATTCTACATGGATGGAGCCACTTGCAGGTTCTGTTCTTTCAAATCCATTCCCATCTTGTTTTATTATATCTGTCTTGAAATCCAATTCCATATGCTCCTACCTATTTCTTATTTTTGATGAATTTGACCTGATAGTTCTTTTGATTTTATCTCTTACTTAGGAGTAGGAGTAGGAGTAGGAGTAGGAGTAGCTCTAATTGTTAATATAATCCTTTAGGAATGAATTGATGTATGTGCTATACCTTTGACTTAGAAGAGTAGCTCTAACCATAGAATGGTAAACCTCTTAACCCTATTGATTCATTGTTTTCTTACCTACCTAGTCTAATACCCATAGTCACAGACTATCCCATTTAACCTATCCTTGTACTACTATTGCATCACAACTTCTGGTTTAAATTTAGGCCATTGACCATTCCCACTCTAATTATGATCATCGTAGGCACATTACCATGACTTTTAAATTAGGAGCACAAGACTAGTTGTTTTCTCAAAACCAATTTCACAGGCATGACCTAGACTTGACAACCTACACCCATGACCTTAGTATCCCACTAAGGCACACCATTTTATACTTCAATTGCTTAGTACGACTTTCCTGACACAAGACTTCATCCTAAATTACCCCATAGAGTTACTTTTGATTCCAATTTAAATTGAGGACACCCTTGACCTAAACCTGCCAGTCCAATTTATTGGACATGACCCAGTATAGGTCTACTACCCACATTTTACTTGTTGACCTTGTATGCTGCTAAGTAGTAACTCTGACTTTGATTGTTGAGGGTTTGACCTAGGAGGAGTACGACCATCTAAATTTCGAGGACGAAATTTCTCTAAGGAGGGTAGACTTGTAAGACCCAGTTTTCTGAAATTGGGATATTTTTGAAAATTTATTATTTTTATTATTTATTAATGGTTATTTAGTCATGATATGATTTTTGATAATTTTAGTTAATTTAAAATTATTTTCTAAGTCATGGCTTATGACTTTGTGATTTTACTAGTGTAACCCTAGTGTAACCTTAGAGTTACTTATCCTAGAGACTAACCATGATCATGTGAGCCTAGTCATAAGTTTAGAACATCAAAATTGTGGTTTTAGCCTAAGGGGCATTTTGGTAAATTTCTAGGTATTAAGTAGGATTAGGGAGATTTTACTATTCATGGACTTTTGATTAGTGACTTGATAGTCCCTAACCTAGTTTAGCCTAATCTAGGGATTAGCAACTAACCTAGAAGACTAAGTGTAGGTATTTACTTTATGTTGTAAATATCTTAGGATTGAAATATCTTAGATATTTGCTTTATAGATATTTTTCATAAAACCTAGAAATATCTACTTGGTCCAAGACTTAGAAGCTAAGTTAGCAAGGTGGAAAGGAGCCCTAAATATCTACCCTACCCCCCCCCCCCCCCCCCCCCCCCCCTTGGCAGCCCACCATCCTATATTAAACCCCCCACATTTATTCATGATCATTTTACATGAAATCAAAACCAAGAAAAACCTAGAAAACCTTCCACTCTTTTGACCATAACTTTCTCATTACACAAGCTTTGAACCTCTAGTTTTCTCCATTAGGTCACCTACAATCTAAGGGAGCCTAGGGAAGTGTGCTACTCAAGTTTCATCAAGCAAGGAAAAGTTGAGGTTGGAGGATACACACCCTCATTTAGTGAAATTCAAGACTTTGTGCACCAAGAGGTAATTATTCCTAAACCTTGTTAATATAGTGTTTTTCTTCACAATTGCATGCATCTAGGTAAAGCCTAGCTCTGTTTTTAGGTTTGGTGAATTTTAGGGTTTGTTTGGTGTCGTATCGGACACGTATCCTATTTGTTAAATCCTTGATTTTTAGTGTAAATAGCTCACTGTCACATGAAAATATACACACTGTTTTCCAAATGTTTTTGAACCAAATTCTAGCCTAGACCTAGCTAAACCTAACCCCTACTCACTGAGCACATTTTGAGCTTGTGTCGTGTCCAAAACTGGATACAAAGCTCTCGGACACAACACACTGGACACATGCATTTACACTGTAAATATGCCCTGCTACCACTGTGTCAGTTCTCACTGGACACGTCACTTGGACACGTTAAACTTGACACCCACCTTGGGGCATTGACTGACAGGTCATCCCCAAAGTTTGGGATGACTTCGTGTCGTGTCGGACACGAAATCGACTCATGAAGGGTCGTTCAGTACACAGTGTACACACACAGACACTCGACTTTGAGCGTGTCGTGTCCACTGTACACGACACGTGGACACTTCGTAGTGTCATGGACACGAAGCCTATCCATAGGCGAACACATTGGACACAACCATGTGGTGTTACGTGTCCCGTGTCGCGAACACGAGATACGCGAAAACACTGACACGCAGTCTGAACACGTATTTTAGGGCTTTTGATACGTGTGTCGTGTCCACTCTACACGACACGTGGATGCGTATCAGGCACATGGATACGTAGCCTAGACCTAGGCGCACCTTCGGGTACGAGCACGAGGCCTGTGTCGCCTTGTGTCGTGTCCTAGACCATTTTTGGTTTTACACTGATACGCACTGTATCAGTGTACATCCTTTTACCCGTGCGACTTTAAACCCGCGTGGACACGCCGTGTCGTGTCGTGACACCGTGTCAGGCTACTAGGGACCTAGTCTAACCTAGGGGCTACAGTTACCAACCAACATTGGGCCATTTTAGTTTGATTTAGGTGGTGTTTGGTTTAACCTAAGACCTAGGTTTACTGTCCAATATTCCAGTTTTGGGATTTATTCCCAGTTTTCTAAAATGAATTTTGATTGTATTTTAATGATGATTTTTGCATACAATGCTATGTTATTATTAGGTTAACATGTTGTATAAATGTTAGTGTGTGTGTGGGTGAAATTTGGAGAGAAATGGTGGTGTGTGTGTGTAGTTGTATATATATACATATGTATGTATATATGTATCCTGTGTGTGTGTGTGTTTGGGCCAGGTTTGGTTCTAGAATTTCTGGCAACCATGACCCTCCCCCTGTCCTGACCTGTCCAGACCTCATCCCCTCTCTCTCACTGTCTCACTCTCTCTCTCATTCAGTCTCTCTCTATCTTTCCCTTTGTCTCTCTATATATATATAGTATATATATGAGTTTATATATATAGGTATATATATATATATTGATATATGTATATTTGTATTAGTTTTCCTATAGTGATGTTATATAAATATGTGTATGTGAGTTGTATAGTATATAGAAATCCTATTTTGGTATATGGGTATTTATATATAGTGGCTATATATATAGGTTTTACATTATATAGTGTATGTATATATATATATCTATATAGGTAAACCTAGAACTAGTTGACCTAAGCTACTAGCCTATGGGCTATAGCTATTAGCCTATGGCCATTAGGGCTAACCCTAATTGACCAAATACCCATGACTTAACTAGTTTACCCCTTGTTTGACCAAGTGTTGACCAAGGTCAACCTTAGGTCAAACTTGACCTAATCAACCTAGTTTGACTTGAAACTAACCTTAATGACTAAGGTTTGACTAAACCCTAACTAGATGATTAGGTTGACCATATAGATTATGAGGGTAATCCTATATAGATGAAGATATGTATGGGGTTAAGTTAGATACTTAGAGTTGAGTCATGACTTGAGTTGGAAAATGGTTTTAGCTTGATTATAAGGTTAAGGTTGTATTGTACTGTATATTTATATGTGGTATACCTTATATAGGAAGTTGGTTATACCTTAGCTTTGTATTATGGTATCTTAGGTAACCTAAGACAAGTTAGCCTATGGTTAGTTGAGTTAACCTTATAGAGTTAACTTGGATAGTTTACCCTTGACCCAATTACCTTATTGACTAGTCTTTGTTTGACCAATACCTTAGTTGGCCTAAGTTTGACTTAGACTTGACCCAGATTGATCATGTTGACTAGTATTTGACTAGTTTGATTAGAGTGTTGACCAGGAGTTGACTTTAACCTAGATTAGACTTGTTTAACCTTGTTTGACCTTGTATGACTTAGTTTAACTTCTTGTGACCTAGTATGACTTAATTTGACTTAGTTTGACTGTAGTGTTGACCTAGTTTGACTTTGACCTAGATTGGCTTAGAATTTATATAGATTGCATCGTAGATTTCATTTGCCTTCATTTTGGACATGTCATAACTGTATTGCTCTATTTTAGGACATTGTGACCCTGGTACAGACATCTGATATTACACTACTCTTTCCAGAGTAACAGGCGAGTACATTCTCTGATAATTCTCTCATTTATTTGTCGATTACTGTATTTCAGTTCTAGTTAGTTCTATGTGATTCTCTGTATCAATACGTATGGATATTTCTGGATTCATGTATCGACACATACCTTACTTGCTGGCCTCTATTACTGGAGTCATTAGTATCATTCTGGAATCATTTCTGGAATCATCACGTATTGGCCAGACTCATCTCGATTCTTTTTGTCGATTTTGGATTCACTTGCTGGGCGGAGAAATATTGAGTAAGACATGTAGACATACCCCAAATCTGGAATCTCCAAACTGGAATCTACTGGAAGCATAGCCATCTCTTGCCTGATCAGTGAGAGATGTGCCTGATACCTACAGCCGTTTGTATGTCGACCTCGGTATTTTAAAACACACTGTTAGATCATAGTTGGACTCACCCTGGTTTCATTGATCACTGTTGGACTCATCTTGTACTGGAAATTATCTGGTATCAGATTATATGGACTGGACTCACACTGGGATTATATTAGACTTATATCGTACTGTCTGGACTCACACATGATATTCTAGTTCAGTTAGCTTTTATTACAGTCTTCATTGCCATGATTCTTCTCTTGTTTTAGTTACCTTTCTTTTCTTGTATCTTACTGTGTCTCTGTGCCATCATTACCTGCATAGAACTGCCATGCTCATCAATAAAACTGTCTATAACTGCTTTATAGTTCTTTGTCATTTACTTGGGTTTTTCTTGATGAGTTGTGCTCGTTCCCGTCCTGATTGGACCTGTTGAAAATATTACAGATGATAATCCTGTGGACACATGCCCTGCTTACCATGGACCTGGCGAGGGATTAGCTACCTTTGGTTCTGACTCTCAGGAGTGATTCAGAAGATTAGCTAGTAGACTACTTTATCTTTCATGTTTTGGCTTGTTGTATAAGTTAAGATATTGAGTCTGTATTTAAGTTGGTTTGAGATATTAGTATATTATTTTAGTAGTTAGTTGTTGTTGTCTTTAATTCCTTAGGTATAATTTTTGTGTTATCTTTTCGTGCTTAGACTGTGTTTGAGTAGATCATACCCTTTACTTGCCCTCCATTCGGAGCTGATATCTGGACAAGTACTTTTTATATTCACTGCATGAGAATAGTTAGCAACCTAGAACAGCTTACTACCGCCGACACTGCGGCGTAGGCTGGACGTAACCACTTCTCGTGCCCCTATACAGGGTGCGGGTCGTGACACATACCCCATCACTGGAATCACCCCTACTGGAATCTACTGGAATGATAGCCATCTCACACCCGGCCAGGTGTGTGATGTGCCGGATTATCCACAGCCGTTTACATGTCGATCTCGGTATTTTAAAATACACTGCTAGAGTATAGACTGGACTCACCCTGGAATCATTGATCACTATGACTGGAATCGTTCCTTGCTGGATTCATCTTGTATGAGATTCATCATGTACTGGACTTACATTGGAGTTACACTGGTCTACATGTTGTCTGGACTTTATATCATATTACCCTGGTTCAGCTAGTTCTATTTTTACAGTCTTCATTGCTATGATTCTTCTCTTGTTTAGTATTTACTTTCCTTGCACTTTATCTGTCTTTCTTACCATCACCTGAATATAAACTACCAATTTCATCAATACAACTGCCTATAGCTGCTTTATAGTTATCTGTTATTTACTTGGGTTTTCTAGATGAGATTGTGCTCGTTCCTGTCCTGACTGGACCTGTTGAAAATTTTACAGATGATTGCCCTGAGGACACATGCCCTACATTTTACTGAGGAGATGGCTTAGCTACCTATGGCCTCGACACTCAGAAGTGATCGGGATTTAGTCTAGTAGACTTGCATTTATTTTCATTTAGAGCTTGTTGTATAGAATGGAGACTTGAGATGTATTTGAGATTATTCAGATGTTATTATTTCAGTATTTATTTTTGTCTTCAAATTCTTAGTTACAATTCTGTGTTATCTTATCGTGCTTAGACTGTGATTGAGATACACCATATCTTATACTTGTCTTCCGTTCGGAGTTGATCATGATGAGTACATTATATACTGCATGAGTTGATGGTTAGTTAGAGACTTAGAACAGCGTTCTACCGCCGACACTGCTGCGTAGGCTGGGTGCTGTTACGTACTCGTACCCTCACAGTGGGTGCGGGTCGTAACAATTGCTAAAATCAACTTTAAAGAACCCTAGGCGAATTCGGCCAGAGCTCTGACCGAATTCGGCCCGAGTTCGGTTGAGGGTGTCTGGTTATATATACAGAACCCGAGCAGCCCTTCTTCTTCATTGCTTCCAAACTATTCACAACAGCAGCAGCAGCCGCGAAGGAGCCCCGAACCCTAGCTTTTTACCACCCTCTTTCTTCCAATCCAAGTGGTGAAATCAATCCAAAATTTGGATTCGTGCGGTGTTCGCCGTCCTCTTCGACATACTATGATTTCGGGAAGTATAACCCCATCTTTCTCCACTTTTCAATTAGTGCATTTTTATTTCAATTTACACAAATGGCACCCAAATTCAATCCATCAAAGAGGAAGAAGACGAACCCTAGTGAGGAAGGGTCATCTTCGTATCCACATACGGATTCCCTCTTCTCGTCGGTCCAAACGAGCGACGGTGCGTTCGACGGGTTTTTCTTTCAAACCCTAGACCAAGCCTTACTGTGGTATGGAGACTTCTCCATGAGATCCATATGCACAGGCGCTCCAGTCAAATAGACTGTATTTCCTGATCATCGTCATTTCTTTGAGGCATTAGGGTTACATCTTTTTGTTAAAATCTGCTTCCCTATAGCAACTAATGCCATTAGATTATTTTATTGCAATCTCATATTAAACACTTTTGATGTGAGCACTCGTGTTGGAGGTATTGATATCAATTTCAATGAAGACCTCTTAGCGGAGATCCTTGGTATTCCTAACGAAGGTGAACCGCTAGTAGACATCACTGAATTTGATTTTCACGAAGGCACGACACTCGCCAGTTTCAAAGCGGAACTCTATGCACCTGATAGAGTACGCTCTGGAAAGTTCAAGGCTAACAACCTGAACTTGTTTAACTATGAATTGCATCGCATCATCTATTCCAATATCCTTCCAAAATCTACTTCAAAGGATGATATGACTTCTCTTGAGCTGTCCGCCATGTACCACATTCTTAAGGGGATTCCATTTTCTTCCCATAAGGCCATGATTCAGATGATGGGTCATTGTCGTGCAAGAGATAGAAATCTCTCTTACGCGATGATTCTCCCACGCATCTTTCAGCGCTTCGAAATCGATCTGTCGACTTGTACTCAGGACCCTGAGCCCAAGTTTCTTCAGTTATCTCGTCGTAGCATGACTGCTTCAGCTCCACCTCCAGCTCCTCCTACTGCACCTCCTCCACCACCTCATCAGTATGCCATGACATTTGAGGGCATACATCAGCATTTATCTGCTTTGCACGTCTCGATGACGGACATGGCTCGCGAGCGTAGTTCCGCGACGTCACCCGCTATCAGGCGCTTGCAAACTCCTTAGCTGATCTTCGTTTCGCCCAGACTGGTCATTCAGCCGGTTCCATCCCTAGAGATCCAGCTTTCTCCGGTTACCGCTGTGAGGATGAGGTTGTTCATGCCTACTTCCAGCCTGGTAACGCTTATGATTGGTACCGTCCTGATCGTGCTCCACATCGTGATTATGTTAGTGAGTTCTATGCTGGCGCCCCTCCACATCCTTCTGGCACTGGTACCTCTGGAGCTGGTACTTCAGGACATGCTGGTCGAGCTGATGATGATGATGATAAGGATGATGATGAGGAGATGTGACTATGTAATTTTGAGTGATATTTTATTGTGCACTTGGAAATGCTCCGACATTCCAAGTTATTGTCAGTATTTTTTTATTAGCACTTTTTAGTATGCTTCAGTACTCTTTTCTTTCATAGACATGTTTATTATGCCTCAGTTTACGGCATTCAGTCTAATTCAGCATTATGTTTCAGTTTCAGTTTATGCTAGCACTATTTCTTATATTGCTTCATTCTTTATAACTGCCTGTGAAATTACATGCATGTGATGATTTCCTTACAATACATGCCTGTGATATTTCTCTAATTTTATGCCTTATTTCTTTTATATATGTTTTCTCACTATTTGTTACTAATGCATTTGATTGCGGGGGAGCTTTATCTTTTGCAATTATTTTGCTAAGTGACAAAGGGGGAGAAAATTAAAGATCTAATTTTTTTTTTGAGATAATACAGGATATGAACAATTCTACTTTTTTGATTTTTGAACAAGCTTAATGTTATATCATTCATAGTTTGTCAATTATCAAAATGGGGGAGATTGTTGGCCCATTTGGTCATATGGTCAAACCTGATTTTAATAATTGAATAAACTCTGTCTGGATATACAAAGCTAGTCGGAACATCTCGGACTCTTGAACATGATCAAGAATGGATATCCACTGAATTCAAGACCGAAGATCTGTTTGCCTACTCGAGTCTGTAATTCCTTATGCAATGTATTTTCATTTTATTTGAGTCTAGGAATATGTTGTACACCGAGTCGTACTGGCAAATAGGCTACCCTCAAATGAGTTCAAAAATGTTTTTAAAATGACTTCTCAAAAAGGTTTATAAAAAGGTTTTCAAAAAGGTTTTCAAAAATCACCAAAAAGCTTTTTAAAAACCCTAACTAAACCCTGACTAAACCCTGACAGAACTCGGACCGAGTTCGGCCAGAGTTCGGTTGGTGGCCGTTGTGATTTTGAATCCTTGGAACTTGGTCCTCCTGCAGTTGCGGATTTGACCGAGATTTGCTCATAGAGTTCTGCCCGAATTCTGTCCGAATTCTGTCAGAAGTCTGCCTTTGAAATTCCTATAAATAGAGAAGGATTTCGATCATTTCAACTCACTCATTTACTTTCAATCTTCTCTCTATCTAAAGCTTTCAGTCTTTCAAAGAGTTTTCTAGAGCTTTCAATTTCAGATCCCAAGCCAATTACAATCCTCTAGTCGATTTGCCAGTGCGGTACGGTCTAGAAGTTTCTGAAAGATTGTAATCAAAAGGCTTGATTGAAGAATACCTCCTCACATTTGAAGTTGGACGAGTTCTTCGTATCAAAGCTCACGTTGTAGAAGTTGCAAGGACTTCGTAAGAAAACTTGCGGTTTTTCCAATAGTGGATTCAACTGGTAGCAAGAGTTCTACCGACTGGATTAGTCCTCAACAGAGGGATACCAGTATACATCGCTGTCTTTGCGTTTGCTTTCTTAACTCTATCTTTACTTTATTTCAGTTGTGATTAATATTCTGTGATTGTGCTGCTAACTTTTTTAATTAGCATTATTCCGCTGCCAACTCTATTCACCCCCCCCCCTCTAAAGTATTATGCTTTACTATTTCGTTCCTACACAGACCACCAAATATACAATTGTAAGGCATCCCAAACATTACATATCCAGGTGATCATGAAGCTAGTCGTACAAAATGTGAGGACTAGCAAGAGTTAAGTCATACATGATCAACCTCGAGTTGCCAATCATGATTACAGCCCGTAGGCAGACACAAGGTAAAGTGCATCGAGCTAACAAGTGCTCGTCGGCTAAATTCCTCAAAAGAATAATGTATAATTGCAGTGGGAGAACAAAAGAAAACCCACTCGTTGCCCTGGTTACGTCTGGCGGTCACCATCGGGCTGGAAAGCAGGTAGATCCTTTGCTGCTGCTCCGGTATCTGGCCATACAAAACCAGCTGGGTCAGACCCCAGAAAGAGCAAGTGCCACAAATGAGGCTTCACTTAGGAACTAAAACCAGCAATTAGCACAATAATAATAAGGTAATAAGGACAGGTATTAAGGAAAAAAACATAACAAGTGATATACGACGAGATAACCATAGGACTTTTCAGATAACCAGGTTACAACCCGTAAACC
Organism: Iris pallida; assembly: GCA_029216955.1. Taxonomy (NCBI): domain Eukaryota; kingdom Viridiplantae; phylum Streptophyta; class Magnoliopsida; order Asparagales; family Iridaceae; genus Iris; species Iris pallida. Next base: position 24,326,235 of record JANAVB010030817.1, read on the forward strand.
AAACAAGGACCGGGGTTGTAACCCTTCGTCTGAACGGAACTTGGCTTCTCCCACCATTTATCGGCAAGGTAAATATAAGAAATCAAGACATGTAACAATCTTGTACAGGATCAAGACAAGACTAGACAAATTGAACCCCATCCAACAATCACGGCCAAGCAACAAGTATGGCTTGCTACTTTAACTAACTAGGGTTATCACAGGCCTAGTTACTAGCAAGATGCAATGAGAATTCCAAGTCCGGTTACCTGTTTGTTACTACCTGAGTGATCCCAGCAAGAAAAGAAAAAGATAGCAGGATATAGCAGACACACTATAGTAAGATACATGTGTCCTAAGGTACCACACTCGACGGCGGGCTGGAAGTGCGCTCATCTCGACGGATAGCAACAAATTCCATGTATATATATATATAAGGCCGGGACCAAAGGGGCAACAGGTAACTGGGAAATTCTCCATGAACTATTTGATCAATCTAGTCATTAACCTAGCCAGATTCAGTATGAATCCCTGACCGTGGTACTCAGGGATCATGCCCTAGACATGATGCAAGTCATAACCGGACTAGTAGTTTATACAAGAACAATCATCCACGGTGTCCAGGCCAATAAATTGATTTGTCAAGAGTGCGCCACGACGGGCCACTATCATGCATTGTCAGGGTATTTGTCAAGAGTGCGCCACTACGGGTCACTATCGTGTCATGTGTAGCAGGTCAAGTTATCAGGTCAAGTTATCAAGTCAGGAGTGCACCACAGCGGGCCACTATCAAGCATGTCAGTTCTTAGTCACACCATGCCAGGTACAATTATCATTTCAATCATGTCAATCAAATCGGGATTATCAAGTTCAGGACAAAAGGCGTAAGAATATAAAATGGGCGTAAAAATATACAATAAAGGTTACAAGGTATGGGCAAATAATGATAAAATAATAGTACACATGGCAATAGGAGAGTCATGCGGCTAAGGCATATGCGGCCAGGAATGATCTCATGCGGCTGGAAAGAGAACAGTCCATGCGACTGAAAAGGGTCAGGCGCATGCGGCTGAGCTAGGAGGAGGGTCATATACGGTTAGCGGGGGCAGGTCTCATGCGGTTGAAGGGGATCAGAGTCTATACGACTGGGAGTGGGCGGAGTCCCATGCGGCAGCAGGGAGAAATGCTTTTGTGGCTCAGAGGGGAGAGTACCCATGCGGCTGAGAGGGTGATGTACATATGCGGCCAAGAGCAATGAATGCATATACGGCTGAAGGAGCAGTGGAGCCTATGCGGCTCGAACGAATCCGGGTCATGCGGTTTAAGTATAGCGGGCACATATGCGGCTGCATAGGTAAGAGGGCGCATGCGGCTAGATGGCTGAGTCTCATGCGGTCAAATAGGAAGCAGGTCTATGCGGCTAGCGGGACCAGAAGGCACATGCGGCTCGGGGAAGCAGTTCTTATGCGGCCAGCGGGAAGCAAGACCTATGCGGCTCAAGAGGAGCGGAGTATTATGCGGCTAGATGAGTTCGGCCCTCATGCGGCTCAAAGTACTTCCAGTCATGCGGCTGAAGAGAACACTTGCCGCATGAAATATTCATGCGGTCAAGTCGAGCACAGTTCATCTTCTCCAAAATTTCGAGAAGAAGAACACCATGAGAGCCAACTTCTCAAGCTTCATAACTCCATCATCCGGAGCCCAAATCCGAACTTCCATAGGTCAAAATGGGGTAGAACGAAATTCTTAACAATATGGAACTATCAAAACTTAGTAATAACAAGATTAAGTAGATAAAAACTCAAGAAATCCAAAAATAACATAAACTTAGATCTACAAGAATCTAGCCATGGAAAGTAAAAATACCAAGTACTAAAGAGTGTTAGAATGCTGCAAAAAAGAGAATGGAACAATAAAATTTGGGTTCCTCCATGAAGCAAGATGCACTTGCCTAGACCTTCCTGGTAGGTGAGGAAGTTAATGGAGGAAGAAGAAAAGTAATGAGGAGAGAGAAGGAAGAAAGGGTTAATAAATGGAGATAGTGGTGGTAGGTAGGGGTTCACCATGGTTCATGATGAACCAAGTAAACCAAGCCAAGCCGAACCAACCCAATCCTCCTCCTATCCAAATAGAACCAAGCTCCACTAATCAGAATTAATCCATAAACGATAAATGACAATTAAACCACAATGCTAAATATGAAAATAAACCACAACTAACTAATCAAAGAAAAAGAGAAATACGGGTCAGAAATACGAAGACGTATAAAATATGTATCACAAATTTCAGGGCACTACACTAAATAATTATGTATATATACATATACATATAACACACACACACACACACACACACACACACACACACACACACACACACACACACACACACACACACACATATATATATATATATATATATAGAGAGAGAGAGAGAGAGAAAATACATATATATACATAAAGAAATAAATATATAATATATATATATAAAAACACTGTACATACGCATATAACAGTATGTATAAAAATATATATATACAGAAATACATATATATATATATATACATATAACAGAAATACATATATATATATATATACATATAACAGAAATACATATATATATATATATATATATATATATATATATATATATATATATGAACATAAAAATAAAGCAAAAATAAAAAGAAAAAGAAAACAAACACAGCACAGGGGGCTCGAACTCGGCCCTATGGGTCGGGTTACCTGACTGGGTCAGGCTGGCCAGGGGATCAGCCCACGGCTTGTGTTAGGGTTAGGATTTAGGTTAGTATTATTTAGGTTTTTAGTGATATATTATTAAACCCGATAAAACGAAGCCCTGTGTCCTGACAGTTTAGGACACATGAGTCGCGTATCCGTGCTATGCACGACACACACGGGTCCTAAAATGCGTGTCCGAGCACAGCGTTAGGGTCGTCGTGTCCAGGCGAACAACATAGGTCGATTCGAGACACGCACGACACAATTCAACACTGCCACTTACGTGTCCGGCGAGTCGGGGTGTAACGCCCCAGTCCCAAAATACGTAGGACTAAGTACGTAGACATGCCAGCTGTATTCATACGAAGTACGTAGGTCTCGTATGAATACATAAGCTGTAAAATACAGTAATCCAAGACAAACTAATCTCATCCACAATAATAATATAAATATCAACTCGAATATTTATGATACAATCGTTGGGCGGAGACAAAGTCCACTACCAACTATCACAATGAAAGAAATGTACATAAATCGAAAAATGGAAAGACGAACCAAGCGCAATCGTCGTCAGAAGAATGGAGAAGACCACGACCTTGGCTAGGATACCTGCGGAAAACACGAACACACACCTGGGGAAAAACCAGGTCCTCAGAGGGACGTAACAAGATACATAAAAACAATACCATGATGAACTGTAAATGATACATGATAAAGAAAAGACCACATGCTCCAACACAATGGAACCTAACCATCTAGGTGTAATGCAAGTCGAAAACTATACTGGAACGTATAAGTGGGTAGGAATAAAGCATAGCATCCACTAGAGGCTTTCGTATGAACTAGTATACGTCTCTAACCGTATCTGACGGCGTGGTCAGGGCCGTGCAATGGATATATCCCCTAGTTCATACTTTGCATCGCTAGCATACCTCCTGTCCGTATCTGACGTCGTGGTCAGGGCCGTGCAATGGATATATCCTCTAGCGACACACCCATAACAGGGAAACCATGAACCCATAACCGGGCAATCTAGAAGGCTTTGGGCTAGCTCATACGTCCCAGTAGTTTTCTCCGCCCATGTATCACACAAGTCATATCCATGTCTTGGCGATCCATGTCTCTATGCAAGTCGCTATCTAGACTCCGCTAATCCATAAATGAACCGACACACGAACCGCCCGTTTCGGTAGCAAGTCGAATACGTAGGTTCGTGTCGACTCAATAATCCTCACTCATGTGTCGTGTATGAGACGTGTCAACAAGTCAAAGAAGTTATGAAGCATAACTTCAACACACCGGGAAAGTCCGCTACACATATGGTCCACACACACACACACGCACACACACAAACATCGATATACATATCGATGGCACCCAAGTCATACTTGGACATACTCTTACTAATGTAAAAATACTAGCAACATATAAAATATCATGAATCAAATGTAAGTACAAGATGGCAAGGTATCTTGCCTGTTGCGACGCCTGGTGAGCTGCCTAGTGTGGTGCTATGATCATGTGGCACAAGCTCGACCTCGGTGTTATAACTAGGCAAGGGAGTCTCTGTTGGTGGCATGGATCGTGTCATTGAATCCGGAATAGTCAAATTGGTTAGGGATGATATAGGAAGTCCGAGATTTGCAAGAAGTTAGGAATATGACTAGCTACGGACAAGAATTGTTAATCGAAGAAATTCATATAAATAAATATATAACATTTTTAAGAATATTTATAATAGATGAAAATATATTCTTGTTAATAAATATTTTAGATAAGTACTTTGGAAATCTAGAAATATCTTTTAGGCTAAAAATTTAATTTGTAAAAATACAATCTTATGTCAAAACTAATATTTTTATGGTAACCTAGTTTTGAATGTAGATGTAGGCCAAGCCAAAAACTATAGTTTAGTTATAATTTAGAAAATACTAATATACAATTCCTAAAGTAATTAATAATAATGAGATAATAATAATAATGATAATAATAATAATAATAATAAGTTTAAGAAAGAAAGCAGTTAATTACAGAAAACCATAACAATACTTTTAATAACAACAACAACAACAACAATAATAATAATAATAATAATAATAATAATAATAATACTGATGGTGACAGATACTAAAAGAAAAATAAATAAAAAGCAAAACCAAAAAAACAAAATTAAACAGCTCATTAGTTGTCTTCTCGCAGAGAGAGAGACAGCTCCTCCCATTAAAAAAAACAAAGAAATAAAGTAAGAAAGGAAGAGAGTGGAAACGAGAGGAAGAGAGGAAAGAGGAAAGTGAGGGCAGAGGGAAGCCGGTTCGAGTGAGTCGCCGCCGGCGGGCAGGGCGGAGAAAGCGGAGATCGGGCGACGACTTGGGGAGCGGAAGGTCACCGACGCCGGGGCGCGGCCGGGTCGGGACGCGGCGGCGGCGCGCCTGGGGTTCGAGCGGCGCCTGGAAAAAGGGGGTTGTGAGCGGAGGAAGATGAGAGGGAAGGGGCGGAGCGGTCCGTCGGAAACGCGGCGCTGCGGGCGGCGAGGGTGGCCGGCGAGCCCTAGGTCGAGAGCGGAGACGAGCGGCGGAGGAAGGGTTGAGGATCGTCTGAGGAAGGAAGAGGCGTGGCGACAGCGCGCACTCAAGCGAGGGTTCCTCGGCGCGGTGGAGTTCGCCGACCGCGGCGGAGGGCTATTCGAGCGGACGGAGTAGAATTTCGGGACGGGGATGACGCTGGTCTGCGGCGACGGAGAACGGGGGTTCCTGCCGACGAGGTTGGAAGACGGAGGGGGAACTAGAGAAGGAAGCGGCGAGCGGAGGCGGATCTCGCCGGCGAGGTGCTCGTCCGCGGGGTGGGGCATTGGCCGGCTCCAGCGGAGCGCACGGCCACGGAGTCGGCACGGGCTGGGCACTGTGATTTACCACGGCACACGATTTTTCTGCCGGCGTCTGCACACAGCGGGGTGGCCACAGCCTCCAAGGACGGAGCTGCCGGATCTGGACATTCGCTTCAGCGCGCTGCCACCGGAGATGGCGAGCTACGGCGAAGGTCAGATGAAATTATGGGTTAGAGTTAGGGTTTTGATTTGGGTTTTGGTGATGTCTGGGGTTTCTTGGGTGCTGGTGGTGGCGCCACGGCGAGGTCGGCCGGGGTGGTGGTCGAGAGTTTTCTGGAGGGGGTGCGGCAGGTGGTTTGAGGAAATCGGGGTCGGGGAGCAGACGACGAAGTTGATGGGTGATGGCGGACATGGGGACCTCGACGGACGGCAGGAATTAGGTTTAGGGTTAGAGAATTGGGGATCGAAAATTAGGGTTTAGGGATTGGAGATAGTGTCGGGATTGTCGACACGAAAAGGAGAAATCATGTATTTGTAAAAAAATGTGGAATAAGATTATGGACTGGGAGGGAACACGGACTTTTGGGTGGTGGAAATTTATTTGTGGAGAGAAGTTTTGGATGTGAGGAATTTATGGAGGAGTACCTGCCTATTTATAGGATGTGGGAATTCCCATTTGGATAGGATTGTGGAGATTTTAAATCCCCACTAGATAAATCCATTATTAAATTAAATAAATTTAAACCAATCAAAATCCAATTTCAAATCAAATTAAATTTAAATCTAATTAAAATTTTAGTTTAAAAAATCAAATAGAATAAATCAAATTTCAAATCTTTAACAATTTAAATAAATCCACAAATTTAAATCAAGATTTAAAACGTCACAAAAATTTTGAAATACATTTTCCAAAAATACTAATATTAATAATTTCGAAAATAATAAATATTTAAATATCTTTTTGAATAATAAAATATTAATATTAATAAATTTCGAAAATCAATCTAAACACTAATAGGACTACTTCAAAAATTCCTTTGAAATAATTTAAGATAATTAATAAATAATTTCTAGAATTAATTTATACATAAATTATATCTCACTCCCCTTTTTTTTATAATGATAAAAATAAAGTATTTACTATATATTATTTTAAAACTATAAAAATGGAAAAATATTTTTCTAAAAATATGTACGCTCGCACATATTCGCACTCGTCGAGCAATTACGAAAAATGAAATTCGCGCGCGACGTACAACGCAATTACGCGACGTAAAATACAAAAAATTTTAAATCAGTACCAAATTAAAAAAAAAATTAGTAGAAAATTTAGGGGTTTTACACGGGGGAGTTTCGAAAGCTCTGGACGGCGGAGGAGGCAGCGTGGTCGCGGCAGAGTGGTGGCGACGCGTTCATCTTGGCCGGGCGCATCGATTGATGGTGGTTGGGGGCGGTGACGCTCGTCGTGGGGGCTGGACGAGAGTTCGGCGGAGTTAGGGTTAGGGTTTGGACTGTCGGGGAAGAGAATAGGGTCTGTGGTCGTCGACGGTGGTCGTGGATGGGTCGGGGGTGAGTGTGGGGGTTTTTATAGGGGTCAGAGTCGGTCCTAGGTCGGTTGGGCGGCTGAAAATGGCAGAGGCAGGTCGGCGTGGCGGTCGTCGGGCAGTCGGGGGGCAGCCGGGTCGTCGGGGGTGGGTAGATTTAGGTTTAGCATTAGGGTCCCTAGACTTTAGGTAATTACAAATAGACCCTAACAATTACTGAATGTAAATTAAAATTTGTATTCCACATTAAAAATAATTTGTTATTTACAAACTAACACTGTAACAATTCTAATTATTACAAACTACTATTAAAACAATTTAATAAATTACAAAACTATATTAAAACAATTCTAAATATTACAAAATGATATTAAAACTTTTTAATTAATTGCAAAATAATATTTTAGTATTTAAAACTCATTTAAAAATTCTAGAAAAATTCCTAAAAATCATAATAAATATTTTAAGGCTAAATATGACATTAATAATTAATTAACACTAATTAAATAAATTTTGAAAAATAGGGGCTCACAAGTCTTCCCTCCTTGAAAAATTTCGTCCTCGAAATTCACAAGGATTGAAGACCCTACAATTTTTCTAACATAGCAAGCAATGCAATCAAATGACTAAGGCCATGATCGAAACTAACCTCTAAGGTATCAAGCGGGAACGGGTGGTTCCCTCGCAGCGGTTGGATCGAACAAGTAAGGGTATCTCTCCCTCATGTCCGACTCCCTCTCCCAAGTAGATTTACCCGAAAAGTGACGACACCAAGCTACTCGTACTAAGGGTATAACCTTGTTCCTCAGCCTCTTTTCCCTCCTATCTAATATCTCCACTGGCTGCTCAGAAACTGTAAGGCTCGGTCCGACCTCCAACTCTGAATGATCTAGCACATGACTGGGGTCTGGAACATATCTCCTCAGCTGAGATACATAAAAGACATCGTGAACTCCTGCTAGGTTGGGTGGAAGTGCAACCCAGTAAGCTACCTCTCTAATCCTGCCAAGTATCTCGAACGGCCCGTTGTATCTGGGGCTCAGCTTACCTCCTCGTCCGAACCGGATCATCCCTCTAGTAGGTGATATCTTCACTAGCACCATATCACCGTCTGCAAACTCCATCGGTCTGCGACTAGCATCAGCCCAGTGTTTCTGCCTGTCCTGAGCTACTCTGAGCATGTCTCTGATCATCCCGACCTTTTCTGCTGCATCCGTGATCATCTCTGGCCCAAGTATAACTCTGTCCCCAATATCGTCCCAAAAGAGCGGCGTGCGGCATCGTCGTCCATATAGCGCCTCGAAAGGAGACATACCGATACTGGCTTGGTAGCTATTGTTGTATGAAAACTCTACCAAGTGCATATGGCTCTTCCAAGATCCTCCAAAGTCCAGTACGCAGGTCCTCGGCATATCCTCCAGTGTCTGTATCGTCCTCTCGGACTGCCCATCTGTCTGCGGGTGGTACGCCGTACTGAACTTGAGCCTACTGCCCAACTCCTCCTGCAAGCTCCTCCAGTAGTGGGACGTGAATCTGTTGTCTCTATCCGACACGATGCTCACTGGCACTCCGTGTAGGCGAACTATCTGCTGCATGTATAGCTCTGCCAACTTCTTGGTGGAAAGCCCCACTTTGAAGGGAATAAAGTGCGCACACTTCGTCAGCCTGTCCACGATGACCCAAATGGCATCCTTTCCTCCTTGGGAACGAGGAAGCCCTGAGACGAAGTCCATCGTAATATATTCCTACTTTCACTCAAGAATGGGTAACGGCTGTAACAGACCAGCTGGCCTCTGGCGCTCCGCCTTGACCTGCTGGCAAACTAGGCATCTCAAAATAAAATGTGATACATCTCTCTTCATTTCGTGCCACCAAAGATGTTCCCGCAAGTCACGGTACATCTTGTTGGCACCAGGATGAATAGAATATCTCGATCGGTGCGCCTCCTGCAAGACTGCCTCTACCAGCTCTCCCTTCGGCACGCACAATCGGCTGCCATGCCTCCAGGATCCATCCTCTGCTACAGTGAAATCATCCAGCAATCCAGCTAAAGCCTGGACTCAAAGTCTGCGAAGGCTCTCATCTGTAGACTGTGCCTCCCAGATCTGCTCTATCAAACCTGACTGAATGTCAAGCGCCATTATCTGTATCACTGATCCCGGCCGAACTAGCTCGATACCGAGCTTTTCCAGATCCTCCCGCAAATGCCGATCTATTATCAGATACCATGCCATCGGATGCCTGCTCAGCACATCCGCCACCACATTTGTCTTCCCGGGGTGATACTGTAAATCGATGTCGATGTCTTTCATCAACTCCAACCATCGTCTTTGCCTCATGTTCAGCTCTTTCTGCGTGAACACATACTTTAAGATTTTGTAGTCAGTAAAGATTTTCACACGCTCTCCGTATAAGTAATATTTCCATAACTTGAGTGCAAAGATCACCGCAGCTAACTCTAGGTCATGGATAGGATAATTCCGCTCATGAGTCCGTAATTGCCTAGATGCATAAGCAATCACTTTCCTATGCTGCTATAGGACACATCCTAGCCCCTTTCCTGAAGCATCGCTGTAAATAGTAAAACCTCTAGAACCTGAAGGTAATGTCAGAACTGGAGCGGTCGTCAGCCTCCTCTTCAGCTCCTCAAATACTGTCTGGCAGTCCTCTGACCAAATGTACTCTGCGTCCTTCTACGTCAGCTTCGTCATGGGTTCAGCTATCCTAGCAAAGTCCTGGACGAACTTTCTATAATAGCCTGCTAAACCCAGAAAGCTTTTGATCTCTGAAACTGACGTCGGAGCCTTTCATGCCTCAACTGCAGCAATCTTTCTGGGATCTACCGAGATTCTCTCTCCAGTAACTACATGGCCGAGAAACTCCACTCGATCTAAAAAGAACTCGCACTTCGGTAATTTGGCAAACAATCTCTCCTGCCTCAGAATCCCCAAAACTGTTCGCAAGTGCTCTGCAAAACTGTTTGCAAGTGCTCTGCTTGCTCCTCCGGCGTCTTCGAGTATATCAGGATGTCGTCGATAAACACTATGACGAACTTATCCAGATACTGGTGAAATGTCTTATTCATCAAATTCATAAAGACAGCTGGCGCATTTGTGAGACCAAATGGCATCACCAGAAACTCGTACTGCCCGTACTTCGTATTGAACGCCGTCTTCTGGATGTCTGCTGCCCTGACCTTCACCTGGTGGTACCCGGATCTCGTCTATTCTGGAAAACACTTTTGCCCCACTCAACTGGTCGAACAAATCATCTATCCTGGGCCGAGGATATTTGTTCTTGATGGTGATGGCATTCAAGGCCCGGTAGTCAATACACAACCGAACTGTACCATCCTTCTTAGGCACAAAGAGCACTGGTGCTCCCCATGGAGAAGCACTAGATCGAATGAAACCCTTTTCAATAGGTCATCAATCTGCTCTTTCATCACTACGGCCTCCTTAGGATTCACTCTATAGCAAGTCCGGAATACTGGTGATGAACCCGGCACTACATCTATAGTGAACTCCACATCTCTGTCAGGCGGAAGTCCTGGAAGATCCTCTGGGAATACATCCATAAACTCCCTAATGATAGGGTGTAGCGGTGCTACGTCCCCAACTGTCGCACAACAGTTCGGCTCTAGGCTGATCTCCGGTCCTGTCCTCCTGACTCTGAATGGTGCTGTGCCTAGAGGACTGAACAAAATACTACCCTCATGACAGTCTATAGATGCATGGGCATAGCTAAGCCAGTCCATCCCCAATATGATATCATAACCAGGGAGTGGCATCACAAAGAATCGCCCGTCAAACTCTCTCCCGGCTATAGTAATAGAGCATCTATAGATAGCTCTAATAGGCACTGGTCCTCCTCCCGTCATTACTCTACTAATCTCCGCAGTAGGTGTAGATACTAAGTGGTGTTCATGCATAAACTCTAATGACAGGAAGCTATAAGATGCACCAGAATCAAACAAGCATAGAGCTAGAAAAGTATGCAAATAAATATGACCTGTGATGACGTCAGCTAAGTAATCTAGCTCCGAAACCTGCTCCGGCTCCGGCTCAAGGGCTAGGCTATAAGTCTTCCCCTGAGGTCCCTTCTGCTGCTGCAGATGCTGCCCAAACCTCTGCTGTTGAGTCGAAAGCGGCCTTCTAGTCTTCGCTACTAGGCAGTCTCAAAGCTGATGGGTGGCAGACCCACAAGCTAAATACTGCCCCAACCTCTTCCTACAAACGAAAGAGTCGTGGCCTACCCTCTTACAGAATATACGCAAGGTTCCCTTCTGCTGTTGTCGGGGTCCCGGGGCTCTAACTGGCGGGGTCTGATGATGTGGTGTAGGGGGACGGTATGTCTGCTGGTGCGAAGTCAGTGCTCTCTGCTGGAAATCCTGACGCTTGGACGGTCCCTCATGATGTACAGAAGCTGGCCCCTTGCTAGACAGAAGACGCTCCTCAATGCTTCGGGCCAACTCTAGGCTCTGGTAGTAGTCAGTCGTACCGTTCGCCACTATAAGAGTGTCGATGTCAGGAACTAGACCATGGCAAAACCTACGTGTCATCTCCTCTGGGTCTGCAACCAGACTAGGAGCGAAACGGCTCAGGCGACTAAACTCTGCCGTATACTCATCAACAGAACGGTTCCCCTGCTAGATGTTCAGGAATCGTAGCCCCATGGCTACTCTAGCAGTGGTTGAGAAGAATTTCTTCTTGAAATGGGT
>JANAVB010030817.1:24343042-24345542 GCA_029216955.1 Iris pallida
TTATGGCTAATCCTTTTAACCTGAAAGTCGTACCTCAAAAATAGAGTACAAGGGGACGAGTTTGAGTGGGACATGATATACCTAGATGAAGGTGGACTCGTCTAGATCTTGCATATGAAATTTGTTGGAAGGTAACAACTGGCCTCGTGCTCCGAATATTAATGACACGGCCGGGGACACAAAATGATCTAAATGGAAAGTGGGAGTCCATGGGGCACTAATTATTAGCCTACGAAAATTATTCCGTTCAATCGGTAATCTTCATATATTCTAAGAAGGCTTACAGTCTACCCACCTTAGAAGCTAAGATATGGTTTTAGGAATGGTGAGGTTTAGAAGGATTCCAAAGTCCAGATATTTTACCTCGACTCTTGTTAATAAAGAATAAGGCACGACGTGTCGGGATATGGTAGATATAAGTCAAGTCAAGGATCATTACTCAATAAATGGAAAACGAGTGTGTGTGCAAGGACACATGGTCGATAAAATAGAATGACCTACTCGTCTACAGTATACGTGAGTTGTCGACGGGGTAACCAACTCTAAGGCACAACATATGAAAAGATTTCTAAGAACTGAGTCATGAATTTCTATTGGGTCAAACCTGCCAGACTATTGTCACAAGGGTTCTAGTTAAACCAAGCTTCAAACAAATGATTAGAGGCTCACAATATTTGGTCTCTGGAGAATAGGTAGTCTCCTAGGTTGGCATTTGATCAAGGAAAAGATCCTAATCATTCTCGGATTCCAAGGGCTAGAAGATTAGGATAGCAGATTTAGTGTCGAAGGGAGGACGAGTAACTCAAGGCAAGGTTCCAGTCACAGGGCGGGCCGATGGTAGCTACACTTGCGTATACAACTATCATAGCCATGGGAATACTCTGTATCCATCTATCAATTACGAGCTTTCGTCTTTCTAATCGGTGAAAGAAAAAACAATAAAGAGTTCAAAAGGGATGTCACTAAATACGATTACGTGATTCAAAGGAGAATGTATAATTCAAGAAGAATGGTCAAAGCAGCCGTGGATGAGATCCTAGAGACATCTACATCTCATTCCACGTAGGATAGTTAAATGAAAAGCGAACCAAATGCATCATGGTTGATCAGACCGTAATACAATGATTCTGATTAGACAATATGTTAGCGTGCGTCCCCAATAAATATATGTCTTGAATCAAGCTCGATAAAAGAGTAAGCTTGCAAAACTAGGCTGTAATAGCAGTATTGGTCAAGATAGTCGAAACACAAGTACGCGAGATTTTTGGAGAGAGGGCACAAGTAGTTTGAGTTTTGGAAAAATCAAAACCTTACCTGGTGTCCTTGCCTATACAGTCTTCCTATAATCTTTCTATCTCTAAGGCCTTGGTCGACTAATGGGTTATGGACTTCTGAGTTCTATTTTCTAAGTAAACCTATTAGTGTCAGTTAATTCCATGTTAATAGATCACAAGGGCCATAGGATACTAGGTTGGGAGGCAGGCTACCAAACTTACAGAACCATCACCATTTTGGCTTTGGATCTTACGGTACACACATGGCATTTTTCTATTCTCTATAGTATCATAATCTTGTGATCACATCAAAAATCATTTTACCGAGAATTATGCCTCGCCCATATAATCTGGCTGTGGCAAACCCTTGGTTTCGTGATTCAATTGTGATAGATTATCGGTACTCTACCTTACATTGATACGAGGGTATCTAAGATCTAAAGAAGTCAACGAGAACATAGTTTCTGCAATGTTCCATGGACTACGATTCTTCGGAATGATTTCAATTCTGTGGGTTGTGCCTCGCTAGTGCGCTGCTGGCTGCAGTGAACCCACATTCTCCACTCTCAAATATTTGACGACAGTGCGCTGCTGTCTAGCCATTCCTTCAACTATATCCGTAAAATTTAGGGGCTTCTAGAGATTCAAACAGGTTGACAAAAATAAAGTGTGGGTATTTGTCCTATCAGTCACAACACTTAAAATAAAAGAGTTAATATAGAGAAAATAACTAAAGACGAAAGTAATACAAACATTCTGGTATCTATTTTATATGCATTCCTATGGTTGAGGAAAAATCTCAAATAAATCTACTTCGAGATTCGTATGCAAATAACAGAATCAGAAAATTTAAACTAATTCCCTATGGCAACATAGAATTTAAAACAAGCAATTCTAACTTATGATATAAGATTTATCTCTAATACAACAAAAGAAAATCTAAACAGTTCAGCAATATCAAAGCCTTAATTTTAGGTAAGCCTAGCTTACCAAGTGAATAGCATATCTGCATGGGGTCATCTTGTCATATCAAAAATAATAGTGTTTCTATAGAGATCGGGCAAGTTATCTGAATTCAAAAATAGCATGGCCTATCTAACAACCTTAACTACCCAACGGTCAATTTGAACAAGGGACTCCTAGTCCTAGTCATTCTCTTAAATCATTTTAATCCTATTTGTGAATGAGCATTTCCTGGGCGCAGGCTCGCAGCAGTACGACTAATA
>JANAVB010030817.1:24350542-24405542 GCA_029216955.1 Iris pallida
TTTGTAAAGAGATTACAAGAATTTTGGGAAAGTACAACTATAGAAATCCAATCTAGAAGACAATTGCTTTATCCCTTGGACGATGTGAACTTTGAAGACGGTAGCCACTGAAATTGAAGGCAAAAGTCTCGGAAGAATGCAGCAGCACTTGGGCAAGAGCTCATGAACTCTCTGATATTTCTGAACTTTTATGTCTGATCCCCTGGAATGAAGACTTGAAACTCTATTTATAGAGTTCTGGAAATAACTAACTTTTAGTTATTCTGAATGACGCAAGTTGGATTGCACATGCACTGGATTACGCAGTATTAGACTGCGCAGGCAGTTGTTTGATCGTGGGCCAACTGTCTTGGACACATGGTATCATTTGATTGAAATGTGCATGATCGTGTACAGACGGTTGCCACGTAGTGAGCAATTGATGGCATGAATGCCACGTGTACATTTGTCTGTTGTCATGATGAAGTGTGCCACATGAATTGTGCTAATTTTAGATTGTGCTAGGATGGACCGCGCTGGGCTGGATTGTACTACAAACAGATTGTACTGCATGTACAGCTGTCCTCGAGCGCTGTGTGGCACAATAAACGAACAGTCTCCTCGTTCTTTGTGCTGTCAGTTGTCAGAAGATTTGATTGTGTCAGGTAATGATGACATGGCCATGTCAGCTTGCGCACTTGAGAGTATGCGCAGTCCAGTCTGTGCAGTCTGGATGATGCGCAATTTGACTTCTGCGTAATTCATTTGAAAGATGTATTTCTTGATTTTCATGACTTTGTTGATGTGTGCAACTTGATTTTTTAGGACCTACAAGACCCCCTTCAAAGTTTTTGAAAGTTGAATTTATTCAAAATTTTAAAATACTTTGAATTTTGAATTTTCAATCAAGTTGCGCACGTGATGATGATGTCTGCGCAATCGGAGGGATTACCCCTATTTATTCGGCGCAATCTGAGGCGGCCGTTGCTCTTTAAAAAAACTATAAATAGTTTCCTTCATCCTTCATATTATTCTTTACTTGTTTTCATTGTGCTTGAGAGAGAGAAATCTCCGAGCCTACTCCGACTTCACTCTTTCTTCTCCGTCAACTTCATGGCTCCCAAGCACTCCTCCGTCGCCGCCAAGGGCAAGGCCCCCGTCGAGTCTTCGGCTCGGGTTGCGCCGCGCCCTTCCGATACGAAGCTGCGCATCCTGCTTTACGAGGTAGACAACCCGATCGAAAACCCTTTTTAGGGTTTTTTGACTTTACTGAATCTTAAAATCCATCTCTTTTTAGATACGTGATCATACTCGCCACCCTGTTTAGGGTTTTGGTTGCACGAACCCATTATTCTTTATTTTTATGAAGAATATTTTCTTGCACAATCAGTTGAATTGTGCTGGCAAAAGTCAGCACAATCGACTGATTTGCGCAAGATTGTCAGCACAATCTAATGCTTGTGCAAGCTTTATCAGCGCAATCTGATGCTTGTGCAATCTGATGTTTGCACAATCTGATGTTTGTGCAATCTGATGTTTGCACAATCTGATGACAGAATCTCTGACTTGACTTGTACTAAATTGTGATTTTTCTATTTGATGCAGTTGATACCAGAGAGGACCCAAATTATGAAATCTTTACAGGAACTTTAGCTGAGCCAGAATACAAAGAGGACTTATCCCATGTACTCTTTCCACAATATGCCCTTCCATCCTTTCGCCAAGCTATCCTGATAACTCAAGATAATGAAACTTTGCTAAGTCTGATAAATGGACAGCCTTTGTAATCTGCTAACGCCATCACTCATAAGAAACCTATGTTCCTATTCGGCGATGCCATTGATAAAAGTTCTCAACCAAGACCCCGAGTTGAGTCGAGAACTTTCCATAGGAAGGAGAAACTGATCCAGTTACCAGACATAGCTAGATGCCTTCCTCTAGCACGATATGCTCATGCAAGCCATCCTAGGAGGATGGATTGGGACATTACTCCTCTTCAACATGCACGGACAAGAAAAATCTGTGTCAAAAAAGGCCTGAACAATAGGGACATGTTCTATAGTTCTTCTAAATGACACAGCACTTTACTAAGAGGGTTGAAGTCAGGTTGTATCCCCCATGAGAACTCGTTTTTGTTGCTGCCGGTATGGACACCGATTTTTGCTAACGAGTATGCAAAGGCGGAGGGTAGATATCCGGATCAAGACATCCGGCTGACCGGTTTGATAAACCCGAAAAACAGGAGATGGAACTATATAGCCAACTGGGCATTGGCTCAATTTGAAGATCAACTTAAAGAGATCGATCTTTATAATGCGGTATATGATACCGTATATGGCTTCCACCCAAACCCTCATCTGTTTCTAGCCCTGGCAGAGAGGGATAACTATAGGACAGGGACGTTCATGACGCCCTGCGGGGAGATGGGATTGGCTCTCCATGAGATGAAGTATATCTCATGCCTACCAAATGGAGACTCCCCTTATGAAGAGTATGTTCCCACCAACGACGAGTTAGAGAGACTGCGTCGGAAAAATCCAGAAATGGTAGCAGTTTTTGATGAACTACTGTGCCATTATAATATATGCTCCCTGTATTACCAGAGCGGCTCTTCCAGCACATGTTATTCCTCCAAATGGTTACCTTATCTTTTTCTTAACCATATCGTTGAGAAGAAGACCAAAGATCATGACTCCTGCAACCCAACTTTCTTTCAACCTCTCAGCAACAGTGAAGTGATAAAGCTGATGGAAAAGAATAAGAGGATGGATATCGAAGTTACTGATGAATACCAATATCCTCCGCTCAAGCCCGAGGATTTTGTTGAGAGCTTTATAAGAATGGGCTACAGGTCCATGTCCAAAGAAGCTCAGCTAGCAGGAATTTTGACATACTGGCTCCGCCGATTTGTTGTACCTGGAGCAAGCACCGTGGACCGCTTCCACCGCAGCGTACTCTTCGCTGCCGTCCGGTTAGTCTTCGGCTCCCGGATGGATTTGCTATCAGCGATGACCTGTAGAATAAATGCAGGTCTTCGTCTGTATGTCGACTCAATGATCAAGCGGAAGGGTGAGAAAGGGAACTTCCCAAGACTGGAGTTGCCCTACACCTATCTGTTCGGGTGGTTGCTTTTGCATCATCCATCTCTGATGAACCTCGACATGGGGGCAGTTAGCGGCAGCTTTCTGCGTAGATTCTTCCGAAGCAAGTGGGTGTACGTTAGTCTGAAGGACTGCAGACGTGCCCTCAACCTTGGCAAGGGATGGAACTTTTATAGCTTCGCTCCTCCAGCTGGTTACGAGTTCATGGCGATAAATATGGTTGATCTGGGGAGGCAGCCACTGGGCCGAGCAGCTTTTGACTGGCTGAAGGCGATTAGACCATCACATCTGGTATACAGATCTGAAGAGGAATGCTTCCTTGAACCATATCTGCCGAGTCGGTTCGCTCGTCAATTTGGTTATGACCAATTCCATGTGGGCAACGCCATAACTTGCCTGCAAGGCACGGGGTACCTGATTGACGGTGCGAGAGCATGGGCTTACTACAATGCTCGAGACACTAGGATAGTGTTCTCGATGCCCAACAAGAATGATAATAGCCCAAGAATGCTATACACATATTCATTGTTCTACACAGCTGCCAATACATTTGCTGAGAACTTTAGTCTGATTGATAGCTTCGCAACAGTGACACGTCTGAAGAAAGGGGCCACTGCTACATTAGCTCCAGCAAATGACGAACAACATGAACCGGTGGATGACCCATTGGAAGCTTCTAGAGAAGTAAACTTCCCTGAGGAAGTTAACCAACCACTGAGAATTTATCTGAAAGTGGTTAAGTCTCCGGCCAAGGAGAAGAAGAGAAGGAGAGAAGAACCTTCTTCTCCAGTCGCGAAGAAGAAGTTGATCTTGGAACCATCATTAGAGAAGATCACTACTAGATCACAATCCCGACAATTGGCTGAATCAACCCGAGAAAAAGCAGCTACGCCGATCTCTATTCAAAAACAGGTCGAGGTAGTAAATGTAGAGAGTCCTGAGAGGCCTCTGCATAGAAAGAAATTGGCCCGCAGACGAAGAAAAAGAACGGTCTCTCCTCCAAGGCAAATCTTGTCTTCTGTAGTGGTGAATGCTGCGGCAGAAATTACTATATCATCTCATACTCCCGCCTCTGAGCTTAGTCCAGAGCAGAGAGAGGAAACTGAACAGAGAGAGAAGGCGGCAGAGCCCAGAGAAGAAATTGAACATAGAGAAGAGGCTGCAGAGCCCAGAGAAGAGGAAGTTGTACGATCTCCTTCACCAGCGGCAGTAACGACTCATCTTTCTGTTACACCGGGAACAGCCCGCGAGGAGGAAGATCGTTTAATGATCGAAGCATTAAATGATTGTGACTTCGGTTATCAAGAAGATGCTGATCATGCCACTGTAAATGCTAGCGAAGAAGCTTCTGAGGATAGTGAAAGCGAGAAAAGCACATCATCAAAGGCTGTTGATGAGACACAAAATCCTGAAGAGGACATTGAGGTCCAGACATCTTCCAGAGCTGTTGATGACACCCTGAATCCTGAAAAAGGAGGCTGAGGTGCTGGTATCTCCAGAGAAAATTACAGATGAAGAAGTGACTTTGGAAGAAACTCCTACTATTGATCCCAAAGGTATAGAATGAAATTAGCAATCTTCTTTTAATAGATAGCTTGATAGCTGACATTTTTATTCTTATCCATACAGAACTCGAATCTTCTCCAGCTCCTCCAGCATGCACAGATATAGTGCTTACAACGATGATAGCTAGTAGCAGTCATCATTTGTCATATGGCTCCGACGTAGGCAGTAGTCAGGCAGTAATGTCTGAGGCTACTTCTTCTAGGCTGGAATCTATTCCAACAGATGACAGGCCTGATATTGGACCAAGCCACGGTAAGATTGCTTTCATCTTTAATCTTCTTTAACAGTAGCAAACGATAGACAAAATGATAAAGTCTATCTGTTTTTGCAGAGAAACAACCGGGAGGAGCAACCAGCTCAACTTTAGCTTCTTTATTTAAAGAGCCCTCCGTCCAAGTGCAAGAGACTGAACGTCCCGCCGCTTCATCGTCAACAGGAGTAGTTGCTACTCCTGGTGCTTTGGCTACCAATCAGTTTGTTATTAAATCATTTACCAAGTTCTTCTTTGATTCATTGGGGCCTTTAATAGATAGAGTGATGGAGAAGGAAGAAGCTGATTTCTCTACGGTTAGAGGTCCAACCTCTTACTTGGTAAATGCCATCTGTAATCAAGGAGATGAGGCTCGGGCTACTTTTCTTGATCACATATTAGATGAGCTGGAAACCTCAGTCAAGAGTTACAAAAAGCTGAGTAAAGGAGAGGTAGAACTTTTAGTGCAAGCCAAATTTAAACGAATGTCTCAAGAAGCTTCAGTTGAGAGAGTCAACTTCCAAATTCTGTTGGGTGCTTTCACTGCCAAGTCTGCTAAGTACAATTCTAAGGTAGAAACGGTGACATCTGTTGCTGAAAGAAAAGAAAGGAGAATTGCTGAATTGAAAGCGGAGATTGCCCGTCTTCAGGAAGAACTGGAAGATGAGGTCATCCAACATCAAATTGTAATTCAACAGCTTGATATTCTAACCCAAGAAAGAGATGAATATGCTGCAGCTCATCAACCTGAAATCACTCGCAGAATGGTAACTCTGCCAACCTTCAATAAAAAATCTGGGATGGAAGAAGCCAGGAAGAGAGTGATAGAATCTTGTGAAGAGCGTCTGCAAATTCTGAAGCAGCAAATTGCCAATCTGATGACACCTCCAGCCTAGTAGAAATATTCCTTGTATCTTTTTGTTTTGCAATATGAATCGTTGTACTGTCTTGAATTTTGATCAATAAAAGACAACTTTTTGTGGTTCTATTATTTATTGCATATCTTATTCAGATATAAATAATAGCAATAGAAAATATATTCAGAGGTACAGGACATGATATATTTTTTTATTCTGGAAAATAATCATATTCAATTATATCTGCTCAGAGGTAATATGGACGTGGCAGAATATAATTTATTGAATATTATTATTTTAATAGACAACTTAATCGAGAATGATAAGTTGCTGATAAGAACGAACTTGATGATTCGTCAAAATGTGTGAACGAAATGAATCGTCAGGATGAACGGGTGAACCGTCAGATGAAATGGGGGTGAAATGAACGGGTGAACCGTCAAATAGATGTGTGAACGGACAACCGTCGGATGATGAACGGGCGAACCGTCGAATGAATATGATGAATGAACGGGTAAATCGTCGGATAATTGTGGATGGAATGAACGGGTAAACCGTCGAATAATTATGGATGGAATGAACGGGTAAACCGTCAAATAAATGTAACGAACGGACGAACCGTCAAATGAATATAATGAACGAACGGATAAACCATCGGATAATTGTCGCTTCATAGTCTTACGACGCTCTGTCTATAAATAGAATAGAAAATCAGATGAAATGGTCATGTTCACTTTTTAACATAAAGATGTCGTGTGGAGATGCATCCAGGAAGGCTGAGATCGTCCCGAAAGTGGAAACGGGGACTGAAGAACATTCAGTCGAGCCGGCTCAGCAGATGACAGCGGGTGAAGGTTCATCTGATCCCAAACCGCCAAAGGACATCTTAGACTTCCTTCTCGAACCAGGGAAGACTGAAGAAGAGGAAGCTATGAGTGCTTGCAAGTTCCTGGTGGGTTCCAGCAAGAACGACTCTTTTGCTGATCATGTCTTTGATAAGGACAGCAAAGGCCCACGTCCCAATTTTGAGAAGGATGATAGTGACCTTCCTTGATATTATGTACTATCATTCAAGATGAAATAAGACTGAATTTTATTTATGAACTTGTCTGATAATTATAATCACTGTCTGTTACATTTACACATAATATTTCTTGAGAAATTTGCCATTGATGGGCATCATTGCAACTCGACCATCTAGCTATGTGAGTTGATAGGCTCCATTTGAAAAGACTTTGCTTACAATATATGGACCTTCCCACTTCGCATCGAACTTGCCTTTGCTTGAGTGAGTCATTGTCATAGGACGTCTGACAGTTAGAACGAGCTCTCCTTTCTGAAAGGCTCTGACTTTAACTTTGCGGTTGAAAGTCTTCGAGATACGAGCTTGATATAACTCAATATGTTGTTGAGCCATTAATCGCTTCTCATCGAGTGCTTCTAGTTCTTGAAGTCGAAGAAGATCGTTATTCTCTGTCGTGAGTTCATTGGCGATAGCAATCCTTAGAGATAGGATCTAAAGTTCCAGAGGTAGAACTGCTTCACAGCCGTACATCAAAGAAAAGGGTGTACAGCCTGTAGGGTTGCGGACCGTAGTACGGTAGGCCCAAAGATATTCTCTAAGCTTTTCACTCCAATTCCGTTTGTTAGTAGATACAAACTTCTTGAGGAGCTTGATAATAGTTTTGTTGAAAGCTTCAGCTAAGCCATTAGCAGCAGGATTGTAGGCTGTCGAAACGACATTGTCAATCCGATGATCGTCACAGAACCTTGTGAACTTTTGGCTGATGAACTGAGGTCCATTGTCGTGAATGATTCGTCGAGGTACACCAAATCTATAGATGACATGGTGTTTGACGAAATTGATGATGCTGCTGGTCTTGACTTCAGCTAATGGTATAGCTTCGGCCCATTTGGAGAAGTAGTCGGTTATTGCCAGTATGAACCGATGCCCTCTAGAAGAAGGAGGATTGATGGGACCGATGATGTCCATGCCCCAAGCTTCAAAAGGCCAGGATGCAGCGGTCGGATGAAGGAATTCCGATGGTTGATGAATAAAATCTGTGTGGATTTGACAAGCTCTACACTTCCTCGCATATTCGATGGCATCAGATACCATAGAGGGCCAGTAGTAACCCATGCGTCGGATGCGATCCTGTAGTTTAGGACGGGGTTGATGTACTCTGCAGACACCGTCGTGAGCTTCACGCAGTACTTGCTTTGCTTCATCTCCAGCAAGACATCGTAAGAAAAGGCCGTCATAAGTTCGCCGGTAGAGAGTCTTGGTGGTCTGATTGTAATAGAATCGTAGAGACCGCCGACGAATACTCGTAGCCTCCTTGGGATCTTCAGGGAGTATGTCATGGATCACAAAGTCGATGAAAGGAGTTCTCCAATCTTCATTGATAACATTGACTTCAGTAAGATTACTGAACTCAATATTACGATTGTTTTCGATGCAGAACAATTCCCGATTAGAGATGACCACCACCTGCTGTCTTTTGATAGGGATGGATAAAACTGCTGCAAGATTGGCCAAAGCATCGGCTTCATTATTGTAAGCTCGGCGTACATATTCGATAAAGAAGGCTTTGAATGATGCAGCCATGTTGATTGCCGCTTCAAAGTAAGGCACTAGATCTTGATGGCAAACTTCATAGGTCCCTCTAACCTGGTTAACAACCAGCTTTGAGTCACCATAGACTTCGAGATACTCGACATCAAGTTGCTTGGCTAGCTGAAGGCCGATAAGTAGAGCATTGTACTCTGCCACGTTGTTGGAGCATGGCTCATCTAAGGAGTATGCTCTTTGAATAGCTGATCCGTCCGGAGAAACAAGGACAACTCCAACTCCTGCAACAATGGCACCATTGGGTCCAATCCTGGATGCACCGTCAAAGAATAGACGCCAAGTAGAGAATTATTCAGAGATTGTATTAGATTCCAATGTCTCGTCTGGAATTTTATCATAGAGTTTAGATGTCTCTGGAACAGGATGAGCTGCTAAGAAATTCGCCAGTGCTTGACCTTTGACAGACTTTTGAGGAACATATACCATGTCATATTGGGCTAGCAGAATGGCCCATGTAGCCAGCCGAGAATTGAGTGTGCTAGGCTTCTTCATCAGTACCCGAAGTGGGTTAACTCGGAATATGACATGAATAGTTTGTCCAATGATGTAATGCCTCGTCTTTTGAACAGCGAACATAAGAGCTAAGCATTCTTTTTCAACCGGACTATAACGGTGTTCGGCACCAATCATAGTACGACTGAGATAATAGATGGCTTGTTCATGGCCTTCTTTATTCTTTTGGGCAAGTAAAGCACCCAATGAATGATCCATAGCACGGACATATATTAAGAATGGTATGCCAGAGATTGGTGGCACCAAGACTGGTGGATTCATGAGATACCGCTTGATGTCGTCAAATGCTCGTTGACATTCTTCAGTCCAAACGAAAGATACACCCTTCTTCATGAGTTGAGTGAATGGTCTACAGCGTCCAAACAGATTTGAAATGAATCTCCTGATGTACGCAAGTCGACCTTGGAATCCTCGTAGCTCTTTTAAGTTGCGTGGAGGACGCATCTCTTGAATGGCTTTGATCTTCTCGGGATCCACATGTATACCCTTAGAGGTAATGACGAAGCCGAGAAATTTGCCACTAGAGACACCCAAGAATGACTTGGTGGGATTCATTTTGAGTTGATGTTGGCGCATGAGATTGAAGATAGTTCTCAAGTCTTGGATGTGATCTTCCTTTAGACGACTTTTGACAACAATATCGTCAACGTAGCATTCGACAGTCTTGCGCAGATGATCTCGAAAGATGGTACTCATGGCTCGTTGGTACGTTACACCAGCGTTCTTGAGACCAAATGGCATTACAGTATAGCAGTAGACTCCACGAGGAGTGCGAAAAGAAGTATGCTTCTCATCTTCAGGATTCATCCGAATCTGATTGTATCCGGAGAATTCGTCCATGAAAGATATTCTTTCGAATCCACAGGTGTTGTCAATCATGACGTCCGTAATATGGAGAGAAAATTCATCTTTTGGACATGCTTCATTAAGATCCTGAAAGTCGATGCAGACTCGAACTTTGCCGATTTTCTTTAGGACTGGAACGACGTTAGCTACCCAATCAGGATGCTGTTCTTCTCGAATAAAGCCACAAGCGATGAGCTTCTTGACTTCATCATCGATCGCATCCATCATTTCTGGCTTGAAACGCCGTTGTTGCTGTTTGATCGATTTTGCATTCGGCAGAATGTTCAATTTGTGAGTAGCAACTTTGGGATCTAGTCCTGGCATGTCTTCATAACTTCAGACAAAGATATCAATGTATTCTTTAATCAGAAGAATTAATTCTTGTTTATCTGCCTCTGAAAGGTTTTTGCTGATGAATATTGGACGAGGTGACTCGCTCTCGTCTACATCAACTTGAACTAATTGATCTTCGGTAGGAGGTTCTCTTTGTTCAAATCGGAGTTCCCATTCGGTATCCTTCCGTTGAGCCCAAGGATCTGTTTTAGGACTTTCCTCAATATCGTCGTCATAGCCTTCTGGAAGTTCGACGAAGACCATGTTAGAAGATACAGTCAACCGATGAACTTGACCGATGCTGGTGTTAGAATCCCATGATCTGGAATCAGAAAAGTTAGAGCGCTCCTCACTATCGGATTCAGAACTTGCTGGGGATAATACTGGGGGTGAAGCATATCCGAGACCTCTTTTGGTCCTGCTGTAGTACATCTCTGACTTCCCTTTCGGCACAGCCGTACGGATAGGAGTTCTTCTACCTTTACCATAGTTGAGGCCGCTCTTGAAGTCGTAACCCATCTTTCGGATGATGTCTTTTGATTGTTGACTGTAACGATGGAGTTGAAGATGCCCCGTGTCGTTGCTTTTGCTATCATCCGTATAGCTGAATTGTTGTTCGGGTCCTTTACTAAAAAGTATTGGACTCTCGCCTTTCTTACGAGCGAGAACAATACGATATGAATCTTTTGGGTTTTCGAATGAGACTTCTGTTTGAAGAGACTGTACAACTCCTATTGTAAATGACTGAAAGCTATCTAACATATCCAAATAGCACTTAGCATGATAAATGACATCAATATACTAGAAAGTAGATACTTTTTCATTGATTTCTACATTTGTATTTACAGCAGGACCTTTAGCCTTAACAGGCTTGGTCAGATTGATTACAAGAGGGGAAGAAGAAGAACGTGGAGAAGGATTGGCTTTGTTACGACGGAGGTCGATAACAAGCGGCTCAGAGGAGGTGAGCTTCCTTTTGTCCTTGTTATGAGATAAATAAATAACAAGTGGCTCGGAAGAGGTGAACTGCTTTTTATCCTTGTTACGACGTAAGTCAATAACAAGTGGCTCAGAAGAGGTGAGCTCCCTTTAATCCTGATCATCAATTGATTGCTTCTGAACTGGCAAGTGAATAGCCAGTGGTTTGGAAGACTGAGGACGAGAAACATGCCCTTTGACAGGAATGATAAGGGTATCATTAGGCACTGTTTCTTGCTCTTCTTCAGTGTCCAAAGACAGGACAACCTTCATGAATTCATCCTTGTACATACGAGCATCGTTGCAGTATGCTTCGACGCCTTTGAAAGGATAGAGATCAGCAACCTCCTTTTGCACCTCTCCATTGTCATCAACATATTTAAAATATTGATAGAGAGTTGAAGGGACAATGTTATGCTCGTGCAGAAATGGTCTTCCCAATAGAGCATTGTACGAACAACCATGATTGTCAATGATATAGAAGGTCACCTTTGTGCGAAGATTGCCTATTTGGAGTTTTAGGCGAATCTTGCCCAAAGGTTCACTTCTCCCTTGATTGAACCAAAGGATAGTGGTAATTGTACTGGAGAGACTATGCACTGGTATTTTCAATGCATCTAACATTATCTTCGACATAATGCTGAGAGCAGACCCTGGATCTATCAGAATACGATCGACTTTCATCGAGTCGACATATCCTGTATAATAGAGAGGGCGGTCGTGTCTGTTGTCTTCCATCAGCATGTTATCTTGTGTGAAAGTTATGTTTGGAATTAACTCCAACACACTATGGCAATAGAGGCAAGAGACTGGCTCTGTTTTCGGCTTCTTCAGAAGAGCTAGACAAGTTTCAGCTTGCATAAGAGCCTCGCTCAAAGTTTCTCGAGTCTCTTTGAAGAGGCGCAAGAGCTCGAAGATTGACAGCCGGGTCGGTGTATTGGCTAACTGAGCCAAGATATCAAAGTTGTAAGGCTTTTCAAGTCCAGAAGGAGATGACTTCTTCAACGGTTTGTCGAAGCGGACTTATTGTTTGCCTTTGTCAGCTACCGTCGGCTTGGGAGAAGTAGACTCTACAACCGGTGAGGATGCAGTAGGAATATCCTCAGTAGAAGCAGGCTGCACTGTAGCAGGCTAAGAAAAAGAAGCAGGATTCTCTTGGGCTTCGGGGTAATCTTTTAGATAGGCTTTCCCTGATATGGTGCCTAGCAGGATTTTTCATCAATTATGGGGTCAAAAGATACCATATTGCAAGTTTTTGTCTTGCACTTAGAGCGGTCTTTCTTCTTGGAGGAAGAGGGAAGTTCGAACTCTGAAGCAAGATCCGGATGAATCCACATAATCTCGCCATTGTCAAGAGACAAGGGGATGAGACCTTCACTTCATGGAGGAGGAAGATTCTCGATCTCAAGAGTAGCCTTGGGGATAGGAATGACACTGTGCTGCACCATCTGGGACGAAAAGTCACCGAATTAAACTGAGACCATATTTGCGGTAACAGTCTTCTCGTCTTGCTGTAAAGTGACAACGCCAGCATTGACCAACTCTTGTATTTTGCCTTTGAGAACATAACATGCTCAAGTAGGATGCCCAATGAATCTGTGGTAGACACAATACTTGGGATGATCAGTCTTACCAACTTTATCAGTTTTCTTTGGATCTGGAAGTTGGATTTTATTGCTTTTGATCAAGCAATCAAAAATGCTGGCGGTGTCATTCTCGTCAAAAGAATATTCTACTTTAGGACGAGGTTCCCTTGGTGGATGTCACGCCCCGACCCGGAATTACCCGAATCATCGTCCTCGCTGGGGCGTGATGCCGCACGAGCCTGGAGTTGCGCTCGTGTAAGGCAAGATGACAAGTTCTTAAATGGTTATCTTTGAATTGAACGTTAACAATGAAAAGAAAATAGAGTATACGAAAACGATTCTCTTTATTGATATTCGAAATCAGATTACAAAGGCTTTCGATAGCCCAACGAAATTTGCCAGATTGGCTACAACACTCAGGTCCTCTCTTGCCCACAAAGGATTTTGTCGTTCCATACATCATGCCTTCTATATCTCGGCCGCATCAATCCCGTCGCGAGTCCGAGCGTCAATGCGATCGCACGCTTCAATACGCTTCGGCATTCCAAGCCTCAATGCGTTCAAGCAATACTTCGCCGCGAGCAATCCATTCCCTGTACCCTGCATGAAGCTGGTGGGGGATCAGTACATTCGTCCTCGCATGTACTGAAGCAAAGATCTTCTTTCCAAACCGACATTTTAATATTTATGTTGAATCATGCAAGTTAGCTTATGATCTTGCTATGTTCTCC
This sequence comes from Iris pallida, assembly GCA_029216955.1. Lineage (NCBI taxonomy): Eukaryota > Viridiplantae > Streptophyta > Magnoliopsida > Asparagales > Iridaceae > Iris > Iris pallida. The sequence continues at coordinate 24,363,915 of JANAVB010030817.1, forward strand.
TTAGGGTCAATTTCATGGCATATTCGAAAGCGTAAAGCATGTTATCATAGCAAACATGTTATCGAATTGAATAGGCAAGCAAGCATTCTCGTGTTTGATTCGTGGTGCAACTTAGCAATATCGACGCACTCGCCCTTGCACCGACGCAAGGTGAATACGTCTATCTGTTTTCCCTGTCATGTTATAAGTGCTCTCTATTCAGAATTCGTCCATGCAGGATATACGCATACCTTGCACTTCCAAACCCATCGCCCTTATCTATATGAAGGTCACTAGCTTTTCGGGCTAGAATGGACTTATATTTATCGAATCGAATATGTAAGACAACAATCACTCAGTTGTGGTTGCTAACCACAATCAGAGGACCCCCGAAGTACTCGTGTAAATGGCTTATCACATTCACTAGACAGTCGCTACCCGTCTAGTCGAAGTGCACCAACAATACCGATTATCGCAGTCCCTCCTAGGCCGAACGGTCCCAGCGCCCTGGTGATCACGTTCGAGGAAAGAAACACCCGTGCACGGGCAATAGTCTTTAAGTCCATTTGACCATGCAACGTATCTTATTTTCAAACAACCAAGCAAGTTCGCTTATCTCTATTTCAGTTGGCACAACGCCCGAATGTTCTCAACGAACGCCCGAAAGCCGTGAACATTTCGAAAGGCACCATGCCGCATTATCATCTCACATTTCTCCGTTAACTTTCTATGTTCTTACGTTTCATTCTTCGTTTCAATGTTTCAATGGCATCATGCTTCAACTCAATGCTCGTCAACCGAACGACCCGAAGGTCTCGAACGCCTTTCGAGGCATTATGTCATATCCGACAGTTCCGCCACATTCATGCCACAACCGTATTCTTTCACAACAAAGCCATCTTTTATTATCCCATGCACGTAGGCACGTTCCGACCATATTCCGATGTTCTATGACTTAGCATTCAATGTTCGTGGCTTGCACGCTAGGGCGCTCGCCTATTGTCTTTCAATGTTCTAGCCGTTCTAACTCGTGCGCGAAGGCACGGTATGGTTCGTGCACTAAGGCACTCGCCGAGTACAGTTATCCTATGTTCTTGCGGCTTGCGCACCGAGGCGCTCGCCTTTGCGATATCCAATGTTCCATAGCGACTCGTACGTTTGCCGTACGATTCATTTCAATTGTTCTATCTAGTGTTCGACACGCACTACGTTTATCTCACCATCGAGCCACGCCCGTGGCGTTGATAGGTTAACTCAGCATACAATGATATATTTGACTTATCGAATGAAGGAGTAGAAAGAAGTCAATCCTCCCACCTTGAGTCGATACGCCTTCGTCGTTTTGCCGAGCCGATACGGCTCGATTCCCTAACTTTGTTGCACGGCCACTCTCCTGACTTAGCCATTCGAGCACTTCGTTCTTATTGAGTTTGTACGTCCGATTTGTCTTAGCGTGCCAACGCTTCTGTCCGTCGCAAGGCGACGATTTGCTTTTGCGGACCCCTTACTGAATAAGGCAAAAGATCGACCTCTAACATTTCAGCGTAAACGTATAGCCTGCACATGAAACCAACTAAAATTATTACTTGCATCGATTCGGACTTGCGCCTTGGTCGATTCGATTTCTTAGAATCTCCGAGCCGATTCAACGCACTCATCCTTCGGGGCAACGCGGCGCTTCGTATCGATAGAAAAACGATGCATTCTTTGGGACAAGGCAACTCTTCGCATCGACTTAGTTCGATGCATTCCTCGGGACAACTTAACACTTTGTATCGATTCGTATCGATACGTAATCGGGTCAACGCAACTCTTCGAGTCAACGACTCAGCATAATGCACCGTACGAAGCGGGGCATTACAGAATATACCACTCAAAACAAGGTTCGTCCCGAACCGAAACCAATACTAAATTTCCAAGGGTTTCATTAGATCGTTCCACGATCTCGTCTCACTATCGTTTGGATCGTACAACTTAGTTTGGAATCATACACATATTTTAGGCATCCCACCAATATATGCATTTCAGCGAGCTCAGTTGTAAGATATCGGAACAACGCAAACACGTAACTCTTATTCTCGATAACTTGACATCTCGTATTCTCGATCGGACTTGGGCTCTAGCATAAGTTCTCGCAATTCTATTGCATATGCATATTGATACATACGCGATCCGCCAACAAAAGTCAAGGCACATGATGCGATTCAAAAATCGTATTTCTCACTTTGTATGTTTCATCGGGACTATCAATTCTATGCATCGCGTTAAGCCGTCGCGCATCCGATCACAACGAGTCTCCGCAACGTCATGCGTTCGGTGTCACTATCCAACAATTTTCGATGTTTTACTTCGTATCCTATCTCGACATGATTCTCTTTTGTTGACTTGCAAAAGCATCAACATTCAGGACTACGTCCGCTAGGTGACTTACCTAGACACCGTGCTCAGCTTCTTCCGACACAAGTTTAAATTGACATTGCACAAAGGCCACAATCTATCCGACACAACAATTTACATCAAGGCGACGGTGCTCAAGACAACGATCGCCTTGACACGAGATCTTTACGACACGCCTTACGTTCGATTTTCTAACGAGTAGGAATTCACTAGCCAAATTCCCAACTTATCCGTCTTGCCACATCGAACTTAATTTCGATTCACGCAAGCTCAATTGCAAGGTGAATCTGAATCTAACGACATGATTTGTAAGTCATTCTCTTATCGTTCTCTCTCGTGCATCGCACGAATCTCGCAATCGCCTATCCGAATCACCAAGTTCGTTGGTGAATTTCAAGTTCTATCGTCGACCAACATAACCATTCAAATATTCATCTGACGAATACTCAAATCTAACTATATCATTCTCAATCAAAAGTTGTACCAACAATTCTCGATCGCCTAGACTTATCGTCAACATGCACCACCTTGTATTTGTTATCGATGCAATCTCATATGCGATATCGTATGGGTCATCTTACGGTCTGCAGCATTCAATTTGATTTGGCGGTCAAGTCTTCTAGGGTCAGCTGTCCCGAAGCTACGCTCGATAATTGTGGATCATCACCGAAGGACAGTTTACTACGAACCATGCTATATCTTATTTCGGAGCCAAATCACGTTCCGACGATTTCTACGCGACTTTCCAATTCCGGACAAAACCATTTCTATCGGCGCAACTGATGCACAACTATCCTCTGAGTAAAGTCATGCATTGTCGTCGATGATTTCGCAATTTACGAAATATCTACTCGTATCGAGTTCGAGTCTATTAATTTCGTGGTCGACACACGAGATGCTATACGCATCGAGCAATCGTCGATGACTTATAGTCTCGTCTTTGATAAATCATAAAGTTCATGATCAACCAGTTCGTTTCAATCTCGTATCGTTACTTACAAAATTTTATAGCACGAGGCACACTCTATTTTGTATTCTCACATCGCTTACGTTTCCTTACGTATCGATCTCTATACGCCGTATCCATTTCGATAACGTAAGGTCAACTCTGAATCCATTTCAACGTCAACTTAACTCGCATCGCATACATCCAAGTTCGCAACAAACTTTTCCATACACATCGACTCGTTCTCCGATTTGCCGCATCCCGCTATACTTCGTTCGCGTAACTGAGTTACCGATTATCCAACATCGAACCCTCAAGTCATACGATCTCGCCTTCTAAGTTTCGCGTGTGTTCAGTCGTACTCAAATGAGTTTCGCTGTAACGTAACCAACTATTTCTTAAGCACGATTACTCGTGTCAACCAACTTTATGACCGAAATCGCACATCGTGCGATTCGATTACAATTCGCATCGCCCAACATTCTTTATCGAAATCGCAAGTCATACGATTCGATTCGTCTCGCCCAACATTTCAATCGGGATCGCAAGTCATGCGGTTCGATTTCAACGTTTCGAGTTTCCTATCCCGTCGATCCGATTGTTGCCTCAAGGCATAATCATTTTGCTAGTTCCCGTCATTCGACCAACACATAAATTTTCAATCGACGTATCATTCAACATTACAAGTCCCGCCTTACCATTCTAACCGATCATCGAAGAACACTTGCATCAATATGCCGTCGTACAAATTCTCAATCGAGTCTCGGTGCTATCCCGTCCGTTGCGGACAAACCTTCCGCAATTCTCATAAAACGTCGATGCAATTTATCGCACAAGTGGTATGGCATATACCACTCGGAATCGAGCCATTTATTGCATCGGTGGTATGCCATATACCACCCGGAAATCAAGTTACTTCCGTCGCAACTTACTCTTTACGAACCGACGATCTCTTCCGACTCACGATTTCCGCAGTGATCTTGCTTGATCACAACCGTAACTCTGATTAATCCAAATCCGACGCAACTCGGCCAATGCATTCATTTGCCAACACAGCTCGACGCGCAACCGAACCGATTTCGTTTCTCGATTTATAACTTTTATTTTCTTCCGTTGTATCTTGTACAAGATTCATTTTCGATATCCGTTGCACTTCGTGCATCGATTATTTTGATACGCGTTGCACCACGTGCAATAATTTTTACTTTCAATACGTATTGCACATCGTACAACGATTTATTTTCGATATTTACCGCACCTCGTGCATCGATTTTCTTTCAATACGCATTGCACATCGTACAAAGATTTATTTCCGACATTCAAAGTCAATGCTCAAATCCGTTCAACACATTCGATATTGACTTATCGCTTTTCATCGCAACGCACATTAAAATCGATATGTGAATCCGTCCGACACATTTCATATCAACTTTCATTTCTTTTTAACGCATCGTTTACAATCAACGCGTGACAATTGCTGCAGCAACATTCTACGACTATCATTGTATTGATGCAACCAACATTTCTCGTATCGTTCGTTGTAAACAACGAATATCTCAAACCATAATTCACGACATGTTGCATCTACGGCAACAAATTCTCGAATTCATATCTCGCAACTTGTTGCACTTGCAGCAACAAACCTTTTCTGACTTTTCCAACTAACACCATGTAATTTCCAAACAACACGCGGCAAAATTACATGATTTGTATTAGACTTATTGTATGGAACATCCAGTGCGGCATCGAGTAGAGTCAAGAGTGATTTCGATTGGTGGTGGGCAACTTTTAGAACTGAAATGAAGCAAGCATCCAGAGGAAATTGAGCCTAGAGCTCTGATACCAATTTGCTACGCCCCGACCCGGAATCACCCGAATCATTGTCCTCGCTGGGGCGTGATGCCGCACGAGCCTGGAGTTGCGCTCGTGCAAGGCAAGATGACAAGTTCTCAAATGGTTATCTTTGAATTGAGCGTTAACAATGAAAGGAAAACAGAGTATACAAAAATGATTCTCTTTATTGATATTCGAAATCTGATTACAAAGGCTTTCGATAGCCCAATGGAATTTGCCAGATTGGCTACAACACTCAGGTCCTCTCTTGCCCACAAAGGATTTCGTCGTTCCATACATCATGCCTTCTATATCTCGGCCGCATCAATCCTGTCGCGAGTCCGAGCGTCAATGCGAGCGCACGCTTCAATACGCTTCGGCATTCCAAGCCTCAACGCGTTCAAGCAACGCTTCGCCACGAGCAATCCATTCCCTGTACCCTGCATGAAGCTGGTGGGGGATCAGTACGTTCGTCCTCGCATGTACTGAAGCAAAGATCTTCTTTCCAAACCGACATTTTAATATTTATGTTGAATCATGCAAGTTAGCTTATGATCTTGCTATGTTCTCCTTAGGGTCAATTTCATGGCATATTCGAAAGCGTAAAGCATGTTATCATAGCAAGCATGTTATCGAATTGAATAGGCAAGCAAGCATTCTCGTGTTTGATTCGTGGTGCAACTTAGCAATATCGACGCACTCGCCCTTGCACCGACGCAAGGTGAATACGCCTATCTGTTTTCCTTGTCATGTTATAAGTGCTCTCTATTCAGAATCCGTCCATGCAGGATATACGCATACCTTGCACTTCCAAACCCATCGCCCTTATCTATATGAAGGTCACTAGCTTTTCGGGCTAGAATGGACTTATATTTATCGAATCGAATATGTAAGACGACAATCACTCAGTTGTGGTTGCTAACCACAATCAGAGGACCCCCGAAGTACTCGTGTAAGTGGCTTATCACATTCACTAGACAGTCGCTACCCGTCTAGTCAAAGTGCACAAACAATACCGATTATCGCAGTCCCTCCTAGGCCGAACGGTCCCAACGCCCTGGTGATCACGTTCGAGGGAAGAAACACCCGTGCACGGGCAATAGTCTTTAAGTCCATTTGACCATGCAACGCATCTTATTTTCAAACAACCAAGCAAGTTCGCTTATCTCTATTTCAGTTGGCACAACGCCCGAATGTTCTCAATGAACGCCCGAAGGCCGTGAACATTTCGAAGGGCACCATGCCGCATTATCATCTCGCATTTCTCCGTTAACTTTCTATGTTCTTACGTTTCATTCTTCGTTTCAATGTTTCAATGGCATCATGCCTCAACTCAATGCTCGTCAATCGAACGACCCGAAGGTCTCGAACACCTTTCGAGGCATTATGTCATATCCGACAGTTCTGCCACATTCATGCCACAACTGTATTCTTTCGCAACGAAGCCATCTTTTATTATCCCGTGTACGTAGGCACGTTCCGACCGTATTTCGATGTTCTATGACTTAGCATTCAATGTTCGAGGCTTGCGCGCTAGGGCACTCGCCTATTGTCTTTCAATGTTCTAGCCGTTCTAACTCGTGCGCGAAGGCACGGTATGGTTCGTGCACTAAGGAACTCGCCGAGTACAGTTATCCTATGTTCTTGCGGCTTGCGCACCGAGGCGCTCGCCTTTGCGATATCCAATGTTCCATAGCGACTCGTACGTTTGCCGTACGATTCATTTTAATTGTTCTATCTAGTGTTCGACACGCACTACGTTTATCTCACCATCGAGCCACGCCCGTGGCGTTGATAGGTTAACTCGGCATACAATGATATATTTGACTTATCGAATGAAGGAGTAAAAAGAAGTCAATCCTTCCACCTTGAGTCGATACGCCTTCGTCGTTTCGCCGAGCCGATACGGCTCGATTCTCTAACTTTGTTGCACGGCCACTCTCCTAACTTAGCCATTCGAGCACTTCGTGCTTATTGAGTTTGTACGTCCGATTTGCCTTAGCGTGCCAACGCTTCTGTCCGTCGCAAGGCGACGATTTGCTTTCGCGGATCCCTTACTGAATAAGGCAAAAGATCGACCTCTAACATTTCAGCGTAAACGTATAGCCTGCACATGAAACCAACTAAAATCATTACTTGCATCGATTCGGACTTGTGCCTTGGTCGATTCGATTTCTTAGAATCTCCGAGCCGATTCAACGCACTCATCCTTCGGGGCAACGCGGCGCTTCGCATCGATAGAAAAATGATGCATTCTTTGGGACAAGGCAACTCTTCGCATCGACTTAGTTCGATGCATTCCTCGGGACAACTTAACACTTTGTATCGATTCGCATCGATACGTAATCGGGTCAACGCAACTCTTCGAGTCAACGACTCAGCATAATGCACCGTGCGGAGCGGGGCATTACAGTGGAGGTGCAGAAGGAGTGGAAGTAGACGTAGGTGGAGCTACGTTAACAGCCCGGGATTCTTTGTTCTTGTTCAAATTGATGTTCAAAGTTTCTTTTCCTTTACGGTTGTTCTGGCGATTGCCACCACCTGATGTTTGATGTTCATCCCGGTCGGGATTAGACATTTGTACCCCTAGCTGCTTGAATTTGTCGGCGCTAACTTCAACTGCTTTAGCGTTAACAATGAAGGATGGCCAATCTTGGAACTGAGTTGACCATGTCCACATGCTGATGATAGGCAACAAATTTGCCTTACATGTGTCTATGGTGACAGCAGCCGGAGTTCCAGGAGACATTTTCAAAGCTTTCCGGCGAAATCTTTCAATGAAACTCTCAGCAGTTTTATTGTGCCTTTGTTTGATTTTATTGAGGGTTGACATAGTTATGTCGTTGATCCCCTCGTAAAATCGTTCCAAGAAGATTTGCTTTAAGCCTGCGAAGGAGGTGATACAACCATCGGGCAAGCTTCCATACCAATCGTATGCTACGTTGGCTAAACAGCCGACGAATACTCTAGTAAGAAGAGCGTCATTTGGTTGAAGTTGGACAGTCATAACCTCAAAGTGGTTAATGAACTGACTGAGAGAAGTGCTGCCATCAAACAGCGAGATTGTTGGGATTTTGTATTTCGGAGGAAACGGGACTTCCTTCCATTCAACTGGGTAAGGTTGCTTGATCCCCAATCTCTGTAAGTTGTCCTTCTCCTTGAAGGCCTCGAACTGAGTTCGCAGGAGCTTGACAGCTTCATTGGCATCTTCTACTGATGTAGAAGGAGCATGATAAGCACTACCCCCAGCACCTGATTGACTGGGTGTAGGTTTGATTTGTACAAGAGGTACTGGAAGAGAGGCTACCCCCAGTCTTGCATTAACAGGCACCGATGATGCTATGATTTCAGGATTTGCAGGAGATACGGCCGGTGGGACTGTATGCTGGGCCACAATGATGGAATGCATACTTGCGACCATTTCAGCCATTATCTTCAACTTATCTTCTAGCGCAGATATCCGTTGTTCTTGACTAGCTGAACTAGAAGCATCGGGATCTTCATTGACAATATAAGCTGTCACTTCTCTGGGTACAGTGGAGGACACTGTCTGTTCTGAGCTTTCGCTGTATGCATCGTAGTCGGAGAAAGAATCATCTCCTGAGTGAGAAGGAAGGAGACGTTCGGAAGGATCTTGAAGATTCCTTTGACCGATTGTGTCTCGACTTCGGGATCTGGTATGTTGGAATACTCCTTCAGAGGATTCTTGGAGTAAATCCAAATACCGCTGGCTTGGCTTGCGAGGCTTCCCGTGCTTGGAGCACTTCCTACCCCCAGTGTCTCTGGAAGTCATGTTGACGGAAGCGTACAAAACCTCGTCTTCATCTTCTGACATAAGTTCAGAGTTAGGAAAGTTCAGACGATCGAAGATAGATCGTCTTGTTGTCTGACAGCAACACTTGATGACCACTTTATGATTGCAATGGTGTCCAAGTGATTGTACTGGAGATGTTGAGATGTTGTCCCATTTTTGCTTGAGGTGTTCTCGGAGATCGGGAACAGCAACGGGACGAGCAGAAGTTCGAGGGACGTGTTCTTTGATAACATTTGGAACATGGTTTCGGTTCTTCAAATATTTTGTCCCCTGAGTGTATAGGGAAGTGCTCACTTCATTGGCATAGGTGTCTAGATTTTTGATCTTGGAGGTTTGCTTCTGATGATGGTTGGTCTTCGGCATTGGCTGTTTATGTTTCACCGAAGTTGGTCGATTGAGATAAGTTCTTAGATCAGCAAACTCACCACCAGGGCTTTCTGTCTGAGACACCAGTAATTTTTCCTGTCTTGAACGGAAGATCTTGGAACTCTGCTACCGGAGTAGGCAGAATACCTCTCTGATCAATACACTTCCCTTTGACAAGGAGAGAAGAAGAACCCTTGTTGGAGAGAGCTCTTGTACTGACTGGTGCCGGAGCACATTCAGATTGATCTTCAACGGTAAAAACCGAGGAAGACTGAGAAAAGACCAAAGGGCCTTTTCCTTTGTTTTGGAAAGAAGGGTTAGCTAAAGAGCGTTTCCCTCTGTTGTCTTCCAAGTCATGGGACGAGGAAGTTTGAGAAAAGACCAAAGGGCCTTTTCCTTTGTTCTGGAGATGAGGAGGAATAGCCAAAAGACTACCCCCAGTAGATTGCGCAGGAGCAGCAGAGTGTTGGAGAGGAGCAGAGCTTTTCCCCTTGTTGTGGGAAGAGGAAAGATTAGCCAAAGGGTTGTCTCTCTTGGATTGTGCAGGCACAGTTTACGCATGGGTTGATGGCGCACTGGCTGACTGCGCAGGAGGAGTTCTGGCAGAATGTCTTCTGGCCTCAATCATAGTGGTTTGCGCAGCAGGAGCCTTATTGCCAGAGTGTTTAGATTGCACTCTAGTTGCTGGAGTGGTGGGTTACGCAGGTAAAGTTGTAGCCAACTGCGCCAGTGGAACATGAGTCTTGTACTTTGACAGAGCAGCATATGATATAGTTTGTGCACTGGCAACAGCAGACTGCGCATGAGTGGCAGAGACAGATTGTGTAACAGCAGAGACAACAGACTGTGCAACAGTCTTGGTGGCAGAGACCTTAGACTGCGCAGCAGTCTTAGGGACAGAATCAACAAATTGCGCAACAGTCTTGGGGACCCACACTGGGTGCACTTTGCTCGTGGCAGAAGTTGTTGTAGTGCGATGAGTGGTCCTGGAGTTGATCATGTCTTCATAGGCTGTCTGGTTGACCTTCACAACCAGCGTCTTCTGCGTCTTTCCGATAGACGCAGTGTCACATTGAGTTGTCACTTCCTCGTCGGAGGAGAAAGTCGTCCCCAGCAGAGTCGCCATTTTGTTTGCAAAAACAAAAGTATGAACTTTATTTAACAAACTTTGTAAAGAGATTACAAAAATTCTGGGAAAGTACAACTATAGGAATCAAATCTAGAAGACGATTGTTTTCTCCCTTGGACGATGTGAACTTTGAAGACAGTAGCCTCTGAAATTGAAGGCAAAGCCTCGGAAGAATGCATCAACACTTGGGCAAGAACTCCTGAACTCTCTGATATTTCTGAACTTTTATGTCTGATCCCCTGGAATGAAGACTTGAAACTCTATTTATAGAGTTCTAGAAATAACTAACTTTTAGTTATTCTGAATGGCGCAAGTTGGATTGCGCATGCACTGGATTGCGCAGCATTAGACTGCGCAGGCAGTTGTCTGATCGTGGGTCAACTGTCTTGGACACATGGCATCATTTGATTGAAATGCGCATGATCGTGTACAGACGGTTGCTACGTAGTGAGCAATTGATGGCATGAATGCCACGTGTACATTTGTCCATTTTCATGATGAAGTGCGCCACATGAATTGCGCTGATTTTCGATTGCGCTAGGATGGACCGCGCTGGGCTGGATTGCGCTGCAAACAGATTGCGCTACATGTACACTGTCCTCGAGCGCTGTGCGGCGCAATAAATGAACAGTCTCCTCGTTCTTTGTGCTTTCAGTTGTCAGAAGATTTGATTGTGTCAGGTAATGATGACATGGCCATGTCAGCTTGCGCACTTGAGAGTGTGCGCAGTCCAGTCTGCGCAGTCTGGATGGTGCGCAATCTGACTTCTGCGCAATTCATTTGAAAGATGTATTTCTTGATTTTTTATGACTTTGTTGATGGGTGCAACTTGATTTTTTAGGACCTACGGTAACTCGTTACTGTAGAAATAAATACATAAACTTAGTTTTTACACTAAGCTAAAACGCTAAGGCACTAATTGGTGAAACACGACTTGTGACTGGGCACCTAGCCAAAATGATGACTTTAGCATAGGAGACCAATGTGGGGTGACACACTACTATAACTAACTTTCTAGGGTCTTTACACTAGTGAGGGGTGAGGTTCAATACGGCTATAACTCAAAATAACACAAAAAGCTGCAAGTCGTAATTATTCAATAAATAAATCAACTGTACATTGTGTCCCAACAATTTTTGAGATAGACAAAAAGCTCAATTTTACATAAAATAAAGTACCAAAATGATCCTTGTTAATTATAAAAATTTATTATATTTTTTTCTAGAATTTATTAACCAGTACAAGTATTTTATAAAAATCAGTTTTCTTAAGTACACAGAAAATGAGTTCTGGTTTCATATGCCAAAACAGTGGCAAAATTGTAAATTAAATACTGTAAAAATTATACTAAATTAGCTAAATTAACATAGTATCTAAATACTATTTTTTTCAGAATTTTAACAGTAAATAAAATATTTTTAGAAATTCAAAGACAACATGGTACATAAACTGAAATTAAATAATTAATTATCTGCGTATTTTGTCCATGTATATAATTTGAACCAATGTTCAAATACAGGACCCAAGGCCATGAATCAAGTCCAATATGACTTGTACAGGTCTTGAATGTGAGAAAACACATCTGGCCCAAAAACTCATGCTAGGCTTGGACACCAAATGGTTGCAGTAATTAAAATACACAAAAAAAATACAAAGAGGTAAAAATACATAATAAATATTAATATTTTTATAGGGTAAAATTTTACATAGTATCCATAAAAATATGACAAGTAATATTTAAATATATTAAAAATATACATATGTATAATATTGCGTAAATTACTTAGGCTAAATAATTATGTATATACATATACATATATAACATATATGTATATATATAGAAAATACATATATATACATAAAGAAATAAATATATAATATATATATATAAATACTGAACATACGTATATAACAGTATGTATATATATAATAAAAATATATATATACAGAAATATATATATATATATATATATATATATATATATATATATATATATATATATATATATATATATATATATATATATATATATATATATATAAAATATATTTTTTTTTATATATATATATATATAAAATATATATATATATATATATATATATAAACAAAAAATATATATATATATATATATATAAACATAAAATAAAACAAAAAGAAAAAGAAAAAGAAAAAGAAAAAGAAAACAAACACAGCACAGGGGGCTCAAACTCGGCCCTATGGGTCGGGTTCCCTAACTGGGTCAGGCTGGCCAGGGGGTCAGCCCGCGGCTTGTGTTTGGGTTAGGATTTAGGTTAGTATTATTTAGGTTTTTAGTGATATATAATTAAACCCGATAAAATGAAGCCCTGTGTCCTGACAGTTTGGGACACAGGAATCGCGTGTCCGTGCTATGCACGACACGTACGGGAAAACGCGTGTCCGAGCACAGCGTTAGGGTCGTCCTGTCCAGGCGAACAACATAGGTCGATTCGGGACACGCACGACACAATTCAACACTGCCACTTACGTGTCCGGCGAGTCGGGGGAGTTTCGAAAGCTCTGGACGGCGGAGGAGGCAGCGTGGTCGCGACGGAGTGGTGGCGACGCGTTCGTCTTGGCCGGGCGCGTCGATTGATGGTGGTTGGGGGCGGTGACGCTCGTCGTGGGTCTGGACGAGAGTTCGCCGGAGTTAGGGTTAGGGTTTGGGCTGTCGGGGAAGAGAATAGGGTCTGTGGTCGTCGACGGTGGTCGTGGATGGGTCGGGGGTTAGTGTGGGGGTTTTTATAGGGGTCAGAGTCGGTCCTAGGTCGGTTGGGCGGCCGGAAATGGTGGGGGCAGGTCGGCGTGGCGGTCGTCGGGCAGTCGGGGGGGCAGCCGGGTCGTCGGGGGTGGGTAGATTTAGGTTTAGCATTAGGGTCCCTAGACTTTAGGTAATTGCAAATAGACCCTAACAGTTACTGAATGTAAATTAAAATTTGCATTCCACATTAAAAATAATTTGTTATTTACAAACTAACACTGTAACAATTCTAATTATTATAAACTACTATTAAAACAATTTAATAAATTACAAAACTATATTAAAATAATTCTAAATATTACAAAATGATATTAAAACTTTTTAATTAATTGTAAAATGATATTTTAGTATTTAAAACTCATTTAAAAATTCTAGAAAAATTCCTAAAAATTATAATAAATATTTTAAGGCTAAATATGACATTAATAATTAATTAACACTAATTAAATAAATTTTGAAAAACAGGGGCTCACAAAAACTGGAAATAAAATACGAACAATAAGTACTATTGATTTATCACATTTTTTAATAAAATATAAGAAAATAATAATTATGAATTATAGCTTTTGGAATAGCATGTGTAACAAATAACTACTATTCAAATAAAAATAGGTTTAATTGCACTTTGCTACCCTCAACTATTTCGCTTTTTCAACTTGATATCCTAAACTTTTTTTTGTAACAGGTTGATACCTCAACTATTATTATTTTTCAACTTGATACCTAATTTTTTAAAAAACCCCAAAATGTCCTTATCCCTTCCCTCTTCCCTTCTCCCCTCCCCCCTCCCTCCCCCACTCCGGCCACTCCCACCCTCCCGCTCCGCCTCCCCTCCGGCCACCCCCCTCTCCCACGTCCGGCCAATTCCCCCTCCCACTTTCGGCGCCACCGCCACGGCGGCAGCTGCGGCTGCGGCGTCTGCTGCTGCTGCCGCGGCGGCCGGTGGCGGTGAGGGTAGGGGAGTGGCCGGACGCGGGAGAGTAGGGGTGAGCATATAACGGTTGAAAACCGAAAATCGAACCGAATCGAACCGAAATATGACAAACGGTTCGATTTTTTCGGTTATCGGTTCGGTTTACGGTTTAAAATTTTGAAAATTTGAAATGACAGTTCGGTTTTCGGTTCTTCATCCGAAAAACCGAACCGAACCGAAAACCGATTTTGATTTAGAAATTTATCAAACTATCCACAATATACATATGTTAATGTTTATTAACCCCTAACTTAGAGCACTCTCTTCTCCTATTCTATGTCGGTGCTTCTTTGAGCACTCTCTCTATCTACCATCAATCTATATATACTAATATCTTTCACTCTATGTAATATAACAATTCATAAATACAATAATGTCATATATTTTTTTAAAATTTGTTATTTAAATAGGTTCATTTTGCTAAAAATTTGAAGGCCATGCACATTGGCCCATGAAACCGAACCGACCGAAAACCGAACCGAATTAATTCGGTTCGGTTTTGTTCGGTTTTTATAAAAACGGTTCGGTTTTCGGTTTTGAGAAATACGGTTTACGGTTATTTCGGTTTTTACATATTCGGTTCGGTTTGAACCGAACCGAACCGATGCTCACCCCTACGGGAGAGGGGGGTGGCCGGAGGGGAGGCGGAGCGGGAGGGAGGGGGTAGCCGGAGTGGGGGAAGGGGGGGTTGGGGGAGGGGGTAATTTTAAGGTTTGAGCAGGGGTATTTTCGTCCCAAATTTTTTTTTTAGGTATCAATTTGTTACAAAAAAAAGTTTAGGGTATCAAGTTGAAAAAACGGAATAGTTGAGGGTAGCAAAGTGCAATTAAGCCTAAAAAATAATCAAGAATACCTAATTTTAAAATGACATGTAAATGGATATTTGGAGATTTGCTCCATTCTAATTGAGAGCATGGAAAAATAAAACTGTTCAAACTTTTAGGTACTGTTTGGGAAGGGTGGAAAGTGGGAGGAAAGAAAAAGTTGAGGCCTCGTTTGGTTCGCGGAATCTCCCGGTTGGGAAAGGAAAGTGATTACTTTCCTATGTTTGGGCGCCCAAGGAATTGAGGAGGAAAGGAAAGTGATTCCCAATGGAAGGGAAATTAGGGGGGAAAGTGATTCCATCCATCCAAGGAAGGAATCACTTTCCCACATTGAAGTATTCACTTTCCTTTCCAAATTCCTTGGTATTGCCAAACATCGGAAAGAAAAATCAATAGGAATTAAAGTTTCCCAAAGGAAAGGAAATGACAAGGAATTGATTTCCTTTCCCTTCCATTCCGCGAACCAAACGAGGCCTGAGGGGAAAGTGAGAGGAAAATTTTAAATGATGGTGTTTGGAAAGGAGGAGAGAACATGGGGGAGGAAAATTTGAGAGAAAAAAGTAGGTGGGTCCCACCAAAAAATTTTCCTCCCAATGTGGGAGGAAAATGGAGAGAGATGAGAGGAATTTGAGTGAATTTATCCCACCACCCCTCAAAAAGTTAATATTAAAGCATCATTTGAGAATACCAAGGAGGAAATAGTAATTACACCTATATCCATAAACAAATAAAAAAATTGTTTTTAAACTTTTCCTTTACCTACTTTTTGTCCATCCAAACAAAGGAAGGAAAAATTAACTTTTCTTTCATTTTACTCTTCTCCATTTTCTTTTCCCTCAAATTTTCCTCTCCCTCCCCACAAATATCCCCAAACACAGCGTTAGATATTGGTATTTGAAGATCTGCTCCATTCTCGTTGGGGGTTATTTCGATATCACAACAAACTTACCGGACCGGAATTGAAATAAATGTAGTCCGATCCACAAAAGCTAATACGATGAATTTATGATCCAAGCAATAAGCATACACAAAACATATATGGCTCGTTTGGTTCACATAATTAGGGCATTTGAAAGAAATTTTATTCTCTTGGATGCAAAAATAAAATTTATATATATATATATATATATATATATATATATATATATATATAGAGAGAGAGAGAGAGAGCGGATCAAAGGTCCCGTCCGCGGAGTCCCGTCGAAGTTCCATCCCCTCTTCCCTCCACCATCGGATCGCACGGAACCGGCGTGGAGCCCGCACGATCCAACGGCTAAGGATCGCAAGGGCTCCGCGGACGGGACTCCCGATCCGCTCCCCCATATATATATATATATATATATATATATATATATATATATATATATATATATATATATAAAATACCTAGTTCCAAAAAAAAAATATATATGAAAAAAAATCTTACACCCGTCCAAGGATTGACTTTTCTACCAAATTATTCACTTTTCTACTTAATTTTTCTGTTCTTACCAAACACGAAAAATAAAATTCGATAAAAAATTTGCAATTTTTTAAAGAAAATGTTTAACTAGAACCAACCGATAGTTTGGAGGAGAGACTAGGGATAAAAGATATCTCCATAAAATTTAATTGTTTTTACCGTTATTCATACATTTGACATCTAAGTAATAATTAAAACTCATGACATATCCATGTTTTGCGATAAGCCTACGATAATAATTTGATAAATATTATTGAAATCTTTCCATCGAAAAAAAATAAATTCTTAGTAAGTTTAATTTTAACTGCCCTCTATCAATCTCTTTGAGTCAAAAATTTTGACCTAGCATTGAACTAGTATATATGTACGTACGTTTTGTACGTATTTTATATTATTCAGGAAAATTAAATAATAGTCTTTTATTTTTTTAGATGATAAAAAAAATTCTCTTAATTTTTACTACTTGGAAGAGCAAACAATTTTCTTACACATAGATAAGAATATTTTTGGAATAAAAAAACCTTAATTTGACAATGAAATTTATACTGAACTTGAGTGACTCTTGTGGTTACCGAGAAGAGCTATAAGATCCCGGCTCTATTTGGACACGGAAATTTATTTGATAATTTGAAAAGTTTGTTTTCTTTCTTGTATTATATATATATATATATATATATATATATATATATATATATATATATATATATATATATATATATATATATATATATATATATATATTATTTTTATTTTGTTTTGCGTGTCATTTTTTTGGGCCGGCGAGCAACTTCTAGGGGGGATTCGAACCGTGTCATCCCCACGGGACCTACGGTGTACCCAATGGGCTACACCCCCACCGAAAAAAATAAAAATATATAATTAATGTTACAATGAGTTTTTTTTACTTATTTATTGTAGCTAAATAATAAATTATAACTTGAAGATTTGAGCATATAATTAATCACTTATAAAAGATATCACTATATCTCTACTATTATAAACGGGCTTCAAAACGGCTCAATTTTGAGCCGTCTAATCCATGTGTATTTTATCAACCATTTTCTTTTAAAAAAAATTACGAAAAATTATAATTGTAAACTCTCTCATTTTCTTCGACATAACTCAATACTGTCTTTTTTATTTTTTTTTCCGCATAGCTGAAACCCTCTCTTTTATTCACATATATCCATAAAAATTATAATTAAATATCTATAAATCTTAATTAAAATAAATATATATATAAAATAAACCTTAATTTAAATTTAAAATTATATTTTGATAAGATTAGAAAAAAAATATTTTACCTACAATGCAAGTGCTTTTACTAGCAGTTATAAGCACTTTGAAGCGTAAAAAAAAAACTAAACATCTTAAGTTGGTGGGTTCCCATTTGTTTCAGCAATTATTCAACAATATATATTATAAATAATAAACACCCTATATATAGATGATCCGAACATTTGTAATTGGAGAATGATACTACAAAAAGAAAAAAAATTATGAGATTGGGTAGGTTTTAACTAAATCAAACTTTCCAATAATATTGTTTTAGTATAAAATAAAAATAAATAACAATAATTCAAAATTTTCCATTAAAAAACAATTAAACATAATAACTAAATTAGACTACTATGTAAAAAAGAATTAAAAGCACTTGTAGATCTTTCATTTATTTGGTTATACAAATGTGGACGAGAGTTAAAATTTCAGAATATTGATAAATTAAGCATGAATTATTGGTAGGTTTCATCATGCGACCCAACCTACTGGTCCAAACATCCCTAAGGTGCATTTTCGTCATTACGTACGCAGCTAGGGGCGCTTTCGTCATTACATACGCAGCAGGACTCTGGGCTATTTTTGTCAACACACCCTGTAAATTTCCCATTTCCCGCTGTTAAAATATTTTCTAATTATATTTACTCTTATCAAATAGGGAACTAACATTTAATGGTTTTCCCCATATTTATCCCATTTAGAATATAAAGAGGCATTATTGGTTTTTATTTTTTTTTCTCTTTTCCAAAGTTTGAACAAAAGCTCTCCAATTTTTATATGTATGCAGAGCCATTTGATGGAATTTCGTTGCTGAAGAAGAAAGCCTAGTGTAGTAGTACTGCTTCATCTATCAGCTACAGTAAGCATCTATTCTTTCTTTTTTTTTCAATTTTTTTTTTCGCTCCATTTTCGTAGACTTTTTTTTTGTGTAGATCTTTTTTGTACTCGGTTCTAAAGACTGATATAGAGTGAGAATGTGTCATATTTGGCTTTGGGAACTTCTATTTTCTTCTTGGGTGTGTTTTCTTTGATTTTTTTTTTAAAAATGTTTTGCAAATATAAATGTGTGGTTGTCTTGTAAAAATGGTTTGGATGTTTTTTTTAGAGTTTAAAAAGTAGATTTTTAAAGTGGTTTTTGGATTTTTTTTCCCGGGGTTTTCTATCATTTGGTTCTGGAATTGGAGTCTCTTTTCAATACCAATTTCTTTTTTTATTGACATCTGTTGAAAAAAAAGACAATCTTGAACAGTTTTTTTGATATATGTATTTTTTGATGTTAACATGTTTGAGAAGATTTTTATTTTTTTTTATAAAAAATGTCGTCAGCTTTTTGAACTGGGTTTTGTATTTTTTTTTTTTACTGTGATTTTTTTTTTGAACTGTTTTTTTAATTTTTTCTTTCTTTCTACAAATGGTGTGATTTGAGTTTTATGAAATGCATCTTAAAATGCATTTTTAAAGTGGGTTTTGGATTGGCTTGGGAAGATGCATTAGAGCATTGATGTGTTAAGAGGGTTTTTTAAATACCTATCTTGATCTATAAGAAAAATTATAGAAATTGTTTTTCTTTATTCAGTGGATTATGATTTTGTTATTTGAAAACAGAATTTATGTTAATGATCTTGCTTTGAAAAAAATAACATTCTGCCCCAGCAAAATTAAATATAATGTCTTTCTTAGATCGCATGTTAAAAAAACATTTTTTTTTATAGTTTCCAGTTTATCATTATGTCATGAAAGGTTTCATAATAGTAGCATTATATTAGTTTAATGGCATTTCATTTTTTTTCTTCTTTCTATTCTGACCCTGATAGTATTGGTATTCGTTATTATATGTTTTCACATAGATAAGTTAACAATGGAGAGATTAAAAAGGCTAAATACTTATTTTCTCAATCTTCTGCTAGATTATTGAACAGAGGAAATGGACATCACAGATTCTGTTAAGATCATTTATGGAAGGATCAACAAATACAACATTGATCTTGGAAGCTCGGCCAAGATCATTGGATATCTTCTTTTATTCCATACCCCTGAAGAGCTGACAGAATATGCATTGTCATCTGATAAACAATTTTATGCCGTAATAAGAGAAGTTAACGACAAATTTAATTCAATGATAAAGCATAATGCTGCATCTCATATGCCATCGGATCACTCCCCTCGGTACGTATCTCCACCTCCCACTATTTCCGGACTGGTCACTTCACCTTCAAGCTTCCGAGTGCCGGCTTGGCAGCCTCATCCAAACTCCAATGAGTTTCTTGGAAACCTTCGTATCCAACCTGATTTACCTGTATGTTCAAGCAATTATCACTACTCAGATGCACGGCTTGGTGGAGGTTTGGGTTCAAGGTGTAGCATGAGATCACCTTCTGGTATACCTTCGGGTATGATTGATTGTTCTACCAAACCTTGTCACTATTTCAACGGTGGGTTCTGTAGGAATGGGGTCAGCTGTAGGTTTTCCCATGATAAGGGCATACCTGATGGCATCTCGCAGGTGTATAATCCGAGCCAGGATGACCTTGTTAATGAAGATCATGATTTCTCTCCCGGGTTACTTAAGAAATTATCGGTTGAGATTAGTGAAATATTGAAAGAAAATAATGGGGGTCCTATTTCGATGGCCACTTTGCTCATGTTGTATTTTGTGAGGTACGGGAAGACACTTCAGGCTGAGGATTACCTCACTGAAAGCCAGAGGCATGGAAAAGCTGGTTGCAGCTTGACAAAGCTGCTTGCTCTTTTGAAAACTATTCAGCTCATAGTCGGGTAATACTTATTTGTTCCATATTGAGTCTCATCGTATATTTCCTCGTACTGTAGACCTCATATAGTATATTTTCCTTGAATTGTAGACCTCATGGACAGCATTCTGTGGTGCTAGCAGAAGATGCTCCGAGATACATGGAACAGTACAATGAGAAAACTGATGCAGGAGCTTTACTTGCTTGCGCTCATCAGATATATCTTACTTTTCCTGCTGAGAGCACATTTACTGATGATGATGTTTTTAACTACTTCAAGTAATATGTTATTTTTTGGTTTTGTAGATTCTAGCATAATAGTTGGCTATTTTCCTCTTTTGTAAAGAATTTTTAATAGATGTGATAGCAAGTAATAATGTACTGTTTGAATTGCTTCACAGGCAGTTCGGTCCTGTACAGGATGTTCGAATTCCTCGGCAAGAGAAAAGGATGTTTGGTTTTGTGAGTTTCCAGTACGCAGAGACTGTGAAAACAATCTTTGAAACAATGCGACCTCATATTATCTGCGGCTCACGTGTTCTGGTTAAACCCTATAAGGAAAAGGCAGGGATCTATGACAGGTATCTGCATTATCTTTCAATTGTGTGATTTGCTTTATTTTCTGAAAAAACGAAAAGAATTGTAAATTCTTCATTTTTGTGAATTTGCCTTTCCACTCAGTTTAATATTTTTACAAAACCCAAGACTACATTTAAATTGACAAACTGTTGTTCTATATAGTTAACCCTTGACCGAGGAATCTGTCAAACCAAAATTGTGTAACTACTTGAAAACCGCTGAGTTGCTTGTACATGAGACCAAGAAGTAGTAGTTTAATGCTAATTATTTGTTTCATAAGTAAATTTTGAAGTGGTTCTCTTAAGTAAGTTAGTGCTTGTTGGTAACATGAATAATGTAACCTGCCTTGGGCTCTTGTAGAATGTTTTGGTGTAAAATTGGAAAAGAAATCCGAGTATAGGTTATACCTTAATTTTCATTATTAAGGTCTTATTTTACCATTCTTCGTATTCCTACAAATATACCCCAAGGGAAACATCTATAATTTCTCATCTCTGATTCAAACAAGGGTGTGTGGCTGTGTTTGGATAGCATGGACTCCAAGAGAGCTGGAGTTCTTCTCAACTTTTGGTGAGTAGTTTTGTGTTTGAATGTCAAGAAGTGGGTGAGAAAACTACTGAGTTGCCTGTACATGAGACCAAGAAGTAGTAGTTTAATGCCAATTATTTGTTTCATAAATAACATATTGAAGTGGTTCTCTTAAGTAAATTAATGCTAGTTGGTAACATGAATTGTGTAACCTGCCTTGGGCTCTTGTAGAATGTTTTGGTGTTAAACTGGAAAAGAAATCCGAGTATAGGTTGTACCTTAATTTGCATTGTTAAGGTCTAAATTTAACATGCTTCGTATTACTACAAATATACCCCAAGAGAATCTTCTCTGATTCAAACAAGGGTGTTTGGGTGTGTTTGGATAGCATGAACTCGAAGAGAGCTGGAGTTCTTGTATACTTTTAGTGCACGTATAATAGTTTTGTGTTTGAATGTCAAGAAGTCGGCGAGAAGTCCCTTCCATAAGACATATCCTATGACCCCCCTCCCCTCCCCCCCCACACCCTTCCCACCCCACCCCGACCCACACAACAAGCGTTGGGTGAAAAGTGGGTAATTACTAAATTTAGATTTATTCCCCATTCCACCTCTCCACTTAGCTTATTCAAGACTTCTATGACACCAGTTCCACCATTTATCCAAACAAAAATGTGTTGCCAGTTAACCTTTCCTAGAGACAAAAGACGCTCTACCAGCAAGTGCACTTGTTGGATTTGCATTTTCTATAGTTTTTGGATGTCTTGCTATCTAAAGCAGTTCTACTGTGACTCAAAATTACATCTTTTGTTGTTTCCAATTCATCAATCTTTCCTGGACTTTGATTGTCGCTGTCCTGTTTCCTGGAAGATATCTGACTACAGAATAAATTTTTATTCCTTACATATTGTGTTCTCAACATTTGCCTTGCTCTTTGTAGCTACAATGTTGTAATGTGGATTGTTGTGTACCTCTTCTTGTGCCAAAAGCTATGGGACATCTAGTCATTTGCTAAAACAGAACTGTTTTTGAGTGAGAATTTGGCTAATGCATAATGCATTTAGCTAGGTTTATATCTCGATCAATCTCTAGATATTATTCTCTACTTTATTTTAATTATTTTGATAAGTCATTCTAATCTACATTGCAGAAAGTATTCAGAGAAGGTTGAGCCTCCTTTGCATTATCCTTCTCACTGTTTCCACCCAGACAACAATACAGGTATAAATCCACATATTGGAGTCATAGTTTATAGCAAAAAAAAAATAACTTTTTTGTTGCATCTGTTCATACTCCCCACTATAGAATATTAATTACTCTTCCTCTTTGTTGCAATCCTTCTCACTGTTTCCACCCAGACATCAATACAGGTGAGTATAAATCCACATATCGGAGTCATAGTTTATAGCCAAAAGAAGGCAACTTTTTTTGTTGCATCTGTTCATACTCCCCAATATAGAATATTAATTACTCTTCCTTTTTGGTGCATTTTGTGTTAACAGTCCTCAATATGATTAACTTTCGGAATCTAATAACTCTACCTTTACAGTGCCAATAATATATGGGAATTCAGGAGTGCTAAATAACCAGCTGTGGGCAGACCAAGAACGTGCTTTTGAAGTGGAGAGAGCGCGGTTCATGGGCATGCATCTATCACCAGAGCTGCCAACTCTCCAACATCTTGAACATTTAAAATTTTCAGATGGTAAACCTTTGACCACAAGTCTTTTGACCGGTAAAAGAGTTTCCAAAAACTCAAGTTGATATTACCGTCTTTTCTGCAGGTCTTTCCAACTCGGTTCTTGTTTCTGGTAACAATGACTCGACTGATGAAAAACCGAAACCAACAGGAAACGATTGCAGCGACCAAGAAAGGTGAACAACTGAATCTGGCTAATAATCACTATGGAATGTAATAGGATCTCTTCATCAGGATTCTGACATTATTATTTTGTTTTTTGTTTCTCCTCCAGTGACTCCATTGAACTTCCTGAAAGTCCTTTTGCATCTAACTAGCTAGGAAATACAGACATCTGAAGTTCTTGTTTCATGTTATTCCAACCAAACTTGCGGAGGCTTCCTTCTCCCAGATACTCGCAATGAAGGCTGCAAAGTCGATACAAAAGCTAACTGAAAATAAGCGCACAGTTTTTTTTTTTACCAGGGATAGGCACATGAGCAAAATTACCTATATTAAAATTAGAAAGTCAAAGTTGTACTATACTAAATTATAGTGGATAGAAATTACTGATCTGGCTTAGAAATTTAGAGGAAACTTGTGGTTAACCCTTTTTTATTTGGAATAGTAGAAAAATAGGCACTTGATAACATTGAAATTATCACATTTCTCTCCTTTTAGATCTTGGAATTTGATACTAGTTGCTTCTGTATTGATAATCCATTGTTTTCCTTATGAGCTTATTATATGGATTTCCACTGCTTATACTTTTTTCCATTTTAGTGTTTGCTGATGAAATAATATTGGTGTTGTGGTCATAATTGATTTGCTCCATGTTCATGCTCATCTTAAGTGAGGTGATCTGGTTTATTTGTCGGTTGGGAAAAACATGCGAAACTCATGCTGATGATTGTTTTGCTCTATGGAACGTAACTAAAAGCTGCTGCTGCCCTGTCGTTCTTCGTTGGATTTCATGCTCGCATTTGTTTCCTTAAAATGTCACTTATATTTGCTTTCTTACTTTAACTAATTATATTCATATTTTAATTCATGTAATTTGCGGAGTTTTCTTATCCTGTGCTGTCATTATGACAAAACTTGTATACAAAGTTTTCTTCTTAGAAAGAGGCGACTTAGTAGCAGCAGAGAAAGAAAAGAAAAGAAAAGAAAAGAAAAGAAAAGAAAAGGACACACTAGTAGCGTAAGCCAAGCCATTCCCGTCCTTTCCAGTGTTTACTTGCTTGCGCTCATCTTAGGCCTCGTTTGGTTCACTGAAGGGAAATTGATTCCCTTGTACTTTTCATGGGAATGGAAAATTAGAATTTCTGTCACATTTTTTTTTTCGTTGTTTGGTAAAACAAGAAAACCACCTAGAAAAGACCATTTGATTTCCTTTCCAGTGTTTGGTTGGTGCAGAAAAGGAAAGCAAAACTATATTAATGTTCCAATAATATCCTTACCTTTAAAATAAAAATGACATTATGAATATCCAAAGGTACCCAGAATACGAGAAGTTAATGGTAAAATAAGCAATAACACATGGTTAGTTTTGTCCTAATTTTTTTAATAAATGTTGGAAAAGGAGGAGGAAAAATTAATCCCATGGATCATGAGTGGAACTATATTCTCTCCCATTTTTCCTCTTGTCGGAAAATTGATTCCCAAATTTGTGGCTACCAAACAAAGGAAAGGAACAACTTTTCTTTTCCGTTTTCTTAAATCCGTAAACCAAACGAGGCCTTAGGGTTAATCTTCTTATTAAGATCTATAGTTCGACTATTTATGGGAAGTGTCTATCCTAGCTCTTTTTAACTTTAAGTAACTGTTTCTCCTTAAATATTTCAAAGTGCACGTGTATCTATCATTTGACGAAGATCTTCTCCAAAGTGATCTATCAAGAATCAAGATGTTATCGGTCCGGTCCGGGCCGGCTCACGGTCCGAAGGCTGCGGGCCTGACCGGTTTCGGGCCGGTCCAGGACCGGCCCACGTGAATTTTCGGTCCGGGCTTAGCCCGGCCCGATTTATTGCAAATGGGCCCAGCCCGACCCAGAGGACCGGACATTATAGGGTCGGGCCGGTCCGGGCTTGGACGGTTCGGGCCGGTTCGGGCCGGTTTAACCGGACCGGCCCGGTTTTTGAATTAATTTTTTTTTTTCCAGTTTTTTTTTTTACAGTTTTTGTTTTTAATTTGGTTTTTTAATCATTTTCTTTTGTATTTTAAATTTAAAAATTTGTAACTTAAATGTTTATAAAATGTTTATAATTTTATGTTTATAAAATGTTTATAAAATGTTTTCTTTTTAATACAAATGTTTATAAAATGTTTATACAAAATATGTATATAAATGTTTATAATTTAGTAATACAAAAATGTTTATAATTTAGTAATAGTTTGTAATACAAATGTTTATACAAATATATAAAATGTTTATAATTTTATGTTTATAAAATGTTTATAAAATGTTTTCTTTTTAATACAAATGTTTATAAAATGTTTATACAAAATATGTATATAAATGTTTATAATTTAGTAATACAAAAATGTTTATAATTTAGTAATAGTTTGTAATACAAATGTTTATACAAAGATTACAAATATTTATAAAAATTTATAAAAATTTTAAAAAAACATTTCTCCCTCTTCCTTTATCCGGGCTTGGGACCGGCAAATGCTTGTTTGGCATAGGCGGAGTTAAAAAATGTTTTTTTTTTTTTTAAAAGTAAAAAATAGTTTTTGAAAGTATAAGTTAAAAAATTTGAATAGTATAAGTAAAAAAAAAAAAAGTTTTTGAAAGTATAAGTAAAAATTTAAAATTGAAATGTATAAGTTTAAATGTACATACCTAATACCTTGCACCGTAGCCTCATTGTTGTTCGCCTTCATGCAATGAAAGCGATTCCAAATCCAGCTCGTGGATGTCATGATCTTCTTCATCTTTCTGGTTTTGTGTTCTTTTATTGGCAGCCAACCAATCTTGTACGCACACGATCGCTTCCAAAATATCGGGCTTCAAGCGGCTCCTCCTATCGCTCAACATCCTCGAACTTGCACTAAAACAGGACTCCGATGCTACCGTCGACACCGGAACCATCAGTAGATCACGTGCTATGTTAGAAAGCACAGGAAATCTCTTGTCGTGTCTCTTCCACCATTCTAGAACGGCGAAGTGATCTGGAGTCTCATCTTCGTCTTGATAAGAGTTAAGGTAAGCAGACAACTCTTGAGTAGGTTGGGAAGATTGCTTTTGTTTCTTCCTTTGTAGTATGCGACCGGCTGCTGATAGCTTAGACGCCAAGCCGGAGCTACTACTAGCCCCCCCCTGAGTTGGTCGGGTCGACGTTGCTCCTTCTTCGTACAGTATAACTAACATGTCCAAAGCCACTTTAACTTCTGCCTTCATGTCAGTAACGTCTATACCCATATATTCTCCATATCCTTCTAATAAAACCTCTACGCCATCCAATTTGATTGTAGGATCAAATATGGAAGCCAAACAATATAAAAGAGGTACTTCACCCCAATATTTCCTGAATTTGGCTTCCATATTTCTCACCGCAATTTCAAAATTTGGATAATCTCTATATTTAGAAAATAAATAAGACATGTTACAAAGTTCACGTAAAGCTAAGCAAGATGTGGGATAATAAACACCAGAAAGAGTTAATGTAGCATTGTAAAAAATTTCTAAAAATTCACAAACACTTTCAGCTGCTACCCAATCATCATCAGTAACCTGATAGTCAAAGGTGACATCCGAAGTACAATAATATGAAATAGCACTCTTAAAAGGAATTGCAGATTTCAACATCAAGTAGGTGGAGTTCCACCTAGTTGGTATATCCTTCACAAATCTTCTAAAAGTCATACCAAAATGTGCGCAAGCGCATGCAAAACTTTGTTGTCTACTTGGAGACGAGTTTATGTGGAGCAAGCATTGTCGCAGAGTGTCTAAATGGGGTTCAAAAAATTTTAAACATTCTTTAACAACTAAGTTAATTATATGGCAAGCACACCTAACATGCATAAGTCTACCTTCTAAAATAGGCTTAAAAATTACTGACAAAGAAGACATAGCAGCATTGTTGTTTGATGCATTGTCCAAAGAGACAGAAAATTTTTTTGCGTGAATATCATATTCACGCACGTGTCTTGAAATCTCACTTGAAATTACAGCGCCCGTGTGTGGACATTCTATAAGTTTAAGAGAGATGATGCGTTTTTGCAACATCCATTGTGCATCTATATAGTGTGCAGTAATACAAATATAAGCATAACTCCATTTAGTAGTCCAAATATCGGAAGTAATAGCCAACTTACTAATATTTTGAAATTCCGCTTTCAAAGCGGCTTTCTGCTCGTTGAAGAGACGAATAGCCTCCTTTCGAGTTTGTTGCCTACTCACTTTAGTAAAGGAGGGGTTTAGAGAAAGTGATACATAATCTCGTAAAGATTCGCTTTCACCCGTCGTGAAAGGAAGTTCGTCACGAATAATATGTTTAGTTAACTCGGTTTTATGCCGAGCAGCTGAGTAAGTAAAGTTACCAATTGAAGAACCGGTGGCGCCGAAGCTTATTTGGGTTTGGGACGCTTGAAGTGTGTCCTTCCCGTAGCAAGTGTCGTAGTGTCTGGATATGGTCCCGGTGCCACCGCCCTTCTTCCATGCGTACTGGTTGCAACATTTCTTGCATTGCGCCTTGTACGGTTTCAGTTCCCCCTTGGCATCTAAAACCAAAGAACCATCAGGATTAGTTTCAAAAATTAAAGTAAAATAATCCCAATACTTAGACCTTTTTTTCTTTTCAGAACGTTGGGTTGTACTAGCGACTTCCGGAGGAGATTGTTGGCACCCCTCCGGAATCGGATTAGTCGCAACTTGCTCAGGTGGAATTTTAGTACCGTCAAAAAAAGAACTAAAATAGTGGTATGTCTGTCCAGCAAGATCAGGTGGGTTTGAACCTTCACCAGCCATATATAAAATAAAATAAAGTAAACTACGTTAGAAGAAAGTAAGAGATTGAGAGGAAGATCGGGAAGCCGTAGAGCCGGAATGGAGTTGGGAGCGAGATCGGGAAGCCGTAGAGCACCGGGGAGGGAAAGTCGTAGAACACCAGAGCACCGTAGAGAGATGTAGAGAATTTGTGAGGAATGAGTTGTGTATGAAAAATGGAATTTTTGGACTATTTATAGGAATTTTTTGGGGTTATTTTGGTAATTTTAGGCCAAAAAAGACCAAAATACCCCTCCCAACGTTTTAATAACGGCTATATGGGAGGGGTATTTTGGTAAAAGAACCCCCCCAACGGTCAAAACTTTGAAAAAAAAATAAAATAATAAGCCTCCAACGGTCGGCTGCAGCTGGACCGGTCCCAGCGGGCCGGGCCGGGCCTATTTATTTAAAAAAAAAAAATATGATCGGTCCGGGCCGGGCCGGGCTCGGGCTGTGGGGGGGGGGGGGGGGGGGCGACCCGAACCGATAGAGCGTGGGGGGCCGGGCCGGTTCGGGCCCACGGCGGGCCGGTCCGGGCTTATAGGGGGGCGGGCCGGTCCGGTCCACGGACGGGCCCGGGCCGAACCGGCCCAGTGAACACCACGAATCAAGAACGAGAGTTCGTCACTTTGATATAGGGAGGGGTGGTAAGCAATGATACAAGAAATCAATCAAGAGGAGTGCAAAATAGACATTTCAATGATGATAAGAGGATTCAAGAAAAGTTTCAAAGCATTGGATTGAGATCCTAATTATGCTTAATTTTAGTACATACTCGCTCGGTAAAGTAATTTAACTGAGACGATATGATCTCGATATGTATGGACCACCACAAAAATTATGTTACGTTCCTGTCCCAAATATCGATGACTATGACACGAGATAATGGCTGGCTACATATAAAATGGACTCTAACCAAATCCAATAAGTATACATTAGTTTTTTTTGGGTCCCGGTTCAAACCAAGACGTAAATTGTAGGGTGTGTTTGGTAGGAGGAAAAAGTGGGAGGAAGGAAAATAGAAGAGGGAAAAGTGAAGGGAAAGATTCATTTTCTCTTGTTTGGTATGGAAGTAGGGGTGAGCATATAACGGTTGAAAACCGAAAACCGAACCGAACCGAACCGAAATATGACAAACGGTTCCGTTTTTCGGTTATCGGTTCGGTTTACGGTTTAAAATTTTGAAAATTTGAAATAACGATTCGGTTTTCGGTTCTTCATCCGAAAAACCGAATCGAACCGAAAACCGATTTAGATTTAGTAATTTATCAAACTATCCACAATATACATATACTAATGTTTATTAACCCCTAACTGAGGGCACCCTCTTCTCATATTCTATGTCGGTGCTTCTTTGAGCACTCTCTCTATCTACCATCAATCTATATATACTAATATCTTTCACTCTATATAATATAACAATTCATAAATACAATAATGTCATATATTTTTTAAAAATTTGTTATTTAAATAGGCTCATTTTGCTAAAAACTTGAAGGCCATGCACATTGGCCCATGAAACCGAACAAACCGAAAACCGAACCGAATTAATTCGGTTCGGTTTTGTTCGGTTTTTATAAAAACGGTTCGATTTTCGGTTTTGAGAAATACGGTTTACGGTTATTTCGGTTTTCACATATTCGGTTCGGTTTGAACCGAACCGAACCGATGCTCACCCCTATATGGAAGAAAAATAGGAAGGAAGGAAAAGTGGAGGGATTACTTTTCCCTCGTAACCTAAGAAATCCAATCCCCCCAAAAGTGGGAGGAAAAGTGGAAGGAAAAGTGGAGGCTTTTATTAATTAACAATTATACCCCCATATGAATATATTATTTAAAAATTATTTATGAAGTCAAATAGTAAATAAGTGTTTTTACTTGAGGGTAGAATTGGTAAACACTATATTTTTTATTTTCTTTCCTTCCAATTTTTCTTTCATACCAAACAAAGGAAAACGCATCTCTTATCTTTTCTATCCTTGCTACCAAACACAAAGGAAGGAAATGATCTTTCCTTTCCATATGGAAGAAAAATGTATCCTTATCTTTTTCCTTTCTTCCACTTTTCTATCATTCCTACCAAACACAGCCGTAATGTAATCGTAATCGTAAAATAATCAAATGAAAACAATAAAAAAGAATATTTGATTATATTATAATTACGATTGCGAACCAAACGGTCCTACACCCTCTTCCAATAACAACCCTGTGATAAGATTCTGAAAGCGGATCCAAAACCCGTTCCTTCTCTATTTCCAAAACCCTAGCGGAAAAAAAATGGCGACGGCGGCAAAGACGGTGAAGGATGTCTCCCCCCATGATTTCGTCATGGCCTATTCCTCCCATCTCAAGCGTTCTGGAAAGGTACTCTCTCCCCCCAATTTTCTAGGGTTAGGGTTTCTGAAAAATTTACTCGGTTCTTGCTCGGTTCCATCTACAAATTTTCTAGGGTTAGGGTTTTGATTCTACCTCAATTTCTCTCTTTGTTGATTAATACTGAGATTGCAATTTCGGAACTCTTACTGTAGATGGTTCGCCAGGGTTTACTATGAATGCGTGTGTCATTCATAGCGTCTTTGCCTGCCCATGTGCGGATGGAGCTTCACCATTGGACTGACATTGTGAAGACTGGAAGATTCAAGGAACTTGCTCCTTATGACCCTGATTGTTATTATATCAGAGCTGGTAACCCTCTCTCTCTCTTTGTTATATATCGTCGCATAAATCATTTATTCATGGAAGGTTAGGTTTCAGCACAATGCTGACAACAGTTGGTTTCAATATTGGCAGCATCGATGGCAAGGAAGATCTATCCGAGACAAGGCTGAGGAGTTGGTGGTTTCCAGAAGATATACGGAGGGCGCAAGAGGGACGGAAGCCGCCCGTCGCATTTCTGCAAGAGCAGCGGAGCAGTTGCTCGTCACATCCTTCAACAACTACAGCAGATGAACATTGTCGACGTTGATCCTAAAGGGTGAGAGACTACAAACAATGACCTGCTTACTTTACCTTTAGCTATCTTGCAAATGTTATAATGTTAAAATGATGGTTCGTAGTTATCTTGCTTCCTAGTGCTACTCAGACTATAGGGTCTGCTTGGATTGAAGGGGGGGGGGGGGGTGGGGGGGGGGGGGGGTGGGGAGGGGGGAAATAAGCAGAGTTAAGTGCGGTTAAGTGAAGGAAAGTTAAGTGAGAGGAAGATGAGTCATATAATCTTACTTGGATTTGAGGAGAGTTAAGTAGAGTGTGTTTAATAACTCTTGCTTGAATTGGAGATTTTGAGTGGAAAGATGATTAATAAAAATACAATAGTTACCAAAATATTTTTATTACATGTGGCATAAAATTGTACAAAATATATGTGGTCGTCAACTCAACAGATGCATACAATATAGACTAAATTTTAACTTGATACCCTTAATTATTCCAGTTTATCAACTTGATACTCTAAACTTTAAAATTAGACAACTTGATACCATCAACTATTGAATATTTTAAAATTGGTATCCTCCGTCACCCCTCCAACCCCGCCGCCACTCCCCCTCCCACCCCCGCTGCTCCCCGCCGCCGTCCGCACCCCCTTCCCACCCGCTGCCAATGCCGCCGCAACTGCTGTCGATGAGAAAGGGGAGGGAGAAGATGCGGGTATTGTGGTCATTTAGTTTTTTCTGTTAACACCAATAGATTATTAAGTTGTACAATTGTAGTTGAGGTATCAAGTTGTCTAGTATTAAAGTTTATGATATAAAGTTGAAAAACTGAAAAAGTTGAGGATATTAAGTTGAAATCAAGCCTAAAATATATGTGGTCATCAACTATCTCTCCTCCAATTTTTTGACGCACATGTATTTTTTTATGCATCAAATATTGGTCTTCAACTCAACAGATGCATCAAAAATATAACTGTCGATTTTTTATTTTATTTTCATAATTTTTAACGATGAGTAATAAGAGAAGGCGAGAAGAGACGATGCACATCAACAACAACATGGTTGAAAGCCATGAAGACGGAGCAACAAGTTGAAAGAAAGAAAAATGGAGAGAAAATCATGGTAGTTTATATGGCAAACAAGAAATATTTATGACTTTTTAAACAACCACCTCGCACTTCCCCTTGTTAACCTTCCGATTTGGAGAGTTAAAAATAGACAAAAGAAGATTAAACAAAACCTCACTTAACCCTCTATGACCTTCCCTCCTAAATCCTGACCCTCAAACCAAGATTTTTTTTTTTCCTCCCCTCACTCAAGTTTCCTTCACTCGACTCTCTTCATCCTCAATCCAAGCAAAGCCATAATCATTACGGTTGTCTTTTATTTTTTCTTCATAGCATTCGTTAGCAAAAGTCGAAGATAGGGGGAGACATGATTTCTTTTAACATTTATGTGAAAATGACATAAGCCGCTATAAGGGGTTGTTTGAATACAGGAAGTGGAGCAATGAAGTGGGGGAGAAGGCCTTCATGGCTTTACTCCTCTTTGGGTAGCCAATGAAGTGCCAACCGGATTTCATGGCCTTACTTCCTTTCGGCTACTATATAGCCCCTTAATGCACAATTCCACGTCCTTGTTTTTAACAAAGATGCGGGTGAGGGACCCCTTTTTTTAATTAACTCTTTTTAATATTCTTATTAATATTATTATATTAATTTCTAATACATTAAAAATAATTAGTAATAGTCCTTAATTATTAATTTAGCTAAATATTAATTTCTAAGTTCTAACAAGTTAAATAGTTTGCTATGACATATCAAAATATTAATTTCTAATAAGCTACATGCAGTCAAAAATCTGGGTTGTGCCATTGGCCCATTAGACGCATACCGGAAACATATCGAACATATCACAAACACTCCAAAATACTTTAGGATAAATCAAAATATGTAAGATGTTCGTATCGTCATGTCATTTGTCTGTGTTTGATGTATACTTTATAATATTGTTAATATTAAACAATTAAAATAAACATCCCATAAAATAAGTAACCAATAATGCTCCAGAATTATATTATTTAATGCGTTATAATACTTAATAAAAATATTGATGATATTAATTGTTAATACTTAAATTTGAAAAGTATAATAGTTAGTATTTATAAATAATTGTCAATTTAGTTAGATAATTAATTACAATTTGTTTTTATTATAATGTACTTTCCAACTTTCCTCCTATTTAGCATACAAACAACAAAACTATGAATTTGCCACTTAAAATCCGGATTTCACACTATCACACTTCCGTCCACTTTGTGCATCCCTAAAGGGAAGAAGTATTGCTTTTAAATGTGTCAAACTGTCAATTGATCAAAAGTTCACAACTCATGAAAGGTTTAACAACTCTTATCTACTTACTGGCTGTCAACCCCGTGACTATTTTCTTCTGTTCGTAGTTTCTTGGTGGTTGTCAAGCAAATGAGGGGCTCATCTTAAAGCTTATAAAAAAACCAGTGAAAACGTGTAGAGACTAGAGATACGAACAGTGTTGGTTGTTTGCCATTCAAGTTCATGCAACCTAGCAGTAGGTGTTCTGCCACCCACTAGTCTTAGTACCAGCGTTACTTTGGTTCCCATTTGAATAGCAAACCTCAGTTACCTGGGTTGTGATTTCACTTCTTGCCGCTACGATACCAGCACTGATACGGCATGGAGTGCGCTACTTTCCTTGGTCACAGTAAAATGGGGGTACGCTTGACCAATGCGCTTCGGTTCGCTTAAGAGTGGCTTGTTTGTGTCTGTATATACAACTTTGTTTACTAGAGAAGAAAATCCTATCTTCTCTTGTATTGCATGCTTCATTTTGACATTTATTTGATTCTTATGTCTTTTATATTACCATGATTGATACCATTCAATCGATATATTTGTTAATCTTCCTCTTATAAGATTTGGTTCGCCCAAGTCGCCACTTTTGGCTATTCGGATCGGGAACCCGCAATCCAGTTCCCAAGGGGGGTAGGGGGGTCAACGCTATGTGATCAACGCTCCAAATCTTGATATCGCTAGTGGCTTTAGGCATTTTCAGCGACTTTTATATGGCGAAAATGCAAACATTGGGAACCAAACAGTTTTCCCTGCCTTTTTTTTTGCCAAGATGCCTACGTAAACAGCACATGCTCCATTAACGGAACTAATCCTAAAAGAAGTAATGAAGCACAGTTTATAAGGCCAAGAATGGGAAAGCAAAAGTTAAACATTCCCTTTTACTCATTCTATCCTTGTAATATGTTCCTCCAGAAAGCTTCTTCACTCGGGATCTAAAGTGTCTCGAGTTTTAAAGAAGGCCTTTTTGAATATTTTGTAAACTGTTAGTTTTCTTGTCTAGTTCTTCATCGCAAGATCAATTGGGTGGTGTGATGTACAAGTGACCTTTAATATTCTCCAGTAACTCATGTAATCTTAAAAAATACTAGTAACAACCTTCAGTATATAAGTAGGTACCGTAGGTAGTACTGTGAAATTGTAATTTACTTTTTGCTGTGTTTCATCTTTTCTTTCAGCATAGCATCAGTTCTTAATGTAAGTGCAAGTAACCTTTATTGAAAATTACTAAGTAACTTCTGATATTCTTAAAACTTTCAGTAGCAATAACGTCTGTTTTATGTAAGTACAGTGATACTTATTCCTTTTTTATGTTTCAGAGGGAGGATAATAACTTCCCAGGGACGGCGTGACCTTGATCAAGTTGCTGGAAGGATTGTGGTTGATTCTTGAATGGCTTCTCTATGTCTGAGCTATATTTCCGTGGTAAATAGTTCTGTTAGGATGTGTTCCGAAGATGAATGATTTAATATTTGGATTTTGTTCGTCCCTTTTGTTGACGATTTTCTTTTTAAGTTTCTGTTGAACTTTATGAAAAGCTTCAAGTTTTTCATTAAATTGTTTGACGAAATTCCTTCCCGCAATCGTCTTATAGCATTCAGACCTATTTACATGCTATGTTTCTGCTGGTTGTTTAATTAAAATGCTGAGCTACTGTAGTTCTTAGAAATTGTGAGCTGGAACAGTGGGGGAGGTGGGGTGTTGGGGGGTGGGGTTGCATTGTCACAAGTGCAGGTTATGTAATTTTGTGTCCGCAGAATTTTCATGGGCATGCCTTTTGTACTGGTTAGTGGTTACTTGATATGTTGTTCGTGTAATTCTCTGTTGCCTGAATGTCATTTTTTTTTTTGCTGTGATGCTAAATTTCTTATAGTTGTAATGTTTTTTTTTGGTTCATGGGAACATTCTTTTACGTTTAAAATATCAAAGTATTGTCGTTTTTGAATATATGTAGCAGAGTTTTGAGTTCCAGCTTGTTGGTAATCATTTCCCTTGTGTTTCCCATACTCTTTTGTTTCTTTTCTTACTCCAGCTTGGATGAATGAAAAAGCAATGGGTTCCGTACGAAGCATGCCAAAGATTATATGGAACCTTATGGTATAATTATATCAGAAAAAGCCAAGTCACTTGGCGTGGGTCGGCAGACGTGAGGAGTGGAGGGAGAACGCACCATCTGACTTGGCGTAGATGGGGCACGTGTCAAGTCACTTGGCCTGTGGTAGGGGGTCCGGAAAAGTAGTTTGTTGTAATATAATTTATAATTTTGAATATAGTTTGTCGAAATTATCCATAATAAATTTCAACTATGTTTTTAAAAAAAAGCTTAATTGTTTATTGCTACCCTCAACTATACACTTTTTCAAGTTGATACCCTAAACTTTTTTTCGTAACAGATTGATACCTCAACTATTCAATATGTTCAAGTTGGTACCCTCCGTCGCCCAGGGGTTAGTTTTTCCGTCTGTGCTCGAAAAAGATGATTTTTTTGGACGAGAATAGCCCTGATTATTATTTTAAAAGCTCATTCTCTTTCAAGAAAGGGAAATTTAGTCAAAGTTACAAATTTTTTTCCCCATCTGCTGTCCGGTGATGTCCTAGCCTTAGCTCTAGTCCATTCTCTTTCAAAATTTTCTCCTAATTTTTGTAGTCTATTTTCTTTGTACATAATGTCTAATCTACTCTCAATTTCTATATGCCGTAGTCCATTCTCTTTCAGTTTTTTCTACTAATTTTTTTGTAGTCTATTTTCTTTCTACATATTCTCTCATCTACTCTCAATTCCTATATACAGTTTATAGTTTTGCGATGTCAGTGATCTCAAGAGAGTCCAGCAGCACCTACTCTTCAAAGAAGGTCGAAGAGGAATGGAGGAGTTATTTTTGTCAAATTGAGACTCATCTCACAACATGTGTGAAGACACAAAATGCTGGACGTCGATTTTGGGGATGTGGTAACTACAAATCTTCCAGAAGATGTAATTTATTTGAGTGGAAAGATGAGTTTTTCGTTCAAGCTCGAAAATTCATCCTAAGATTACAAATAGAGAACATGGAGATGAAGGAGAAAATATTAGATCTGGAGGCACAAATTCGTATGAAAGAAATGCACAGTTCCAGGCCTTTCATTCTCGTGACTTTTGTTGTTGTTATACTTGTATTTGTTGTTATACTTGCAGTGACGGTTGTTTAGTTGATTAGGACGGTTCTTTTTGAAAAGTTCATGAGAACTGTTGTAGTTATTCTGATGTGGATTGGGTTTATGTATGAATTCCTAACTAAGACATGATTTTAATGAAAACGATGTGTTACTGATATTTGTTCTGACTTGTTGATAGTGCTTATAAAAATGAAGCTTTACTAAGTGAGAAACTGGAGAGTAGGTGAAGCTTATAAAAATGGTAATACATCCAAATTAGACCATTCAAGCAGTATCATTCATTCAAGCAGTATCATTCACAAATCTGTAGCATTCATTCAATGAAGTGACACATAAAACTGATATCATTAGACCATTCAAATCAGTAGCATTCATTCAATGAACTGACACAATACTAGACCATTCAAATCTGTAGCATTCATTCAAGCAGAAACTAATACATAAAACTGACTTGTTGATATCCAAAGTTTGAAACTGATATCCAAAGTTTGATACAAATAAGACCATTATCATACCATTAGCAGAAACTGATATCCAAAGTTTGATACAAATAAGACCATAAAAGCACAAACTTACTTGTTGATATCCAAATAAGACCATACTTTGCAGTAAACTGATATCATCCAAAGTTTGATACAAAAAAACTGATATCATCCACAATTTGATACAAAATGCTGTTAGCATCCAACTTGTTGTGGCCACCATACAAAATAATGTTATCAAAATACTGTTATCATCCAAAGTCCTGCCACCATACAACTTGTTATCAAAAAACTGTTATCATCCAACTTGTTGTGGTCACCATCAAAAAACTGTTATCATCCAACTTGTTAGCAAAGTCCTGCCACCATCAAAAGTCATGGCATCCACCTGACTTTCCTGGAAAAAAAAAGAAGAAAATAGGTTAGTGCAATTTAATTTACAAACTCTTATTTGCTGTAAAATAAATTTGGAGATTTAACAAAATAGGTTAGTGCAATTTTATTTACATAACAGTACATGGATTCTTTGATACAGTGGGTAGAACTCCAGACTGTTGCCCCGCTTGTGATTGGGTGAACATTGTGGGTTGAACTCCATGTGTTTCCTATATATTGATACCCATACATTAGTAGCTATACATAACAGTCACATATTATAGTAGCTATATATTGATACCCATACATGACTTGAAGCAGGTATTACATTAACCCCTCTTCTTGGCACGAATTTTGGTAACATTCTCTTTCCATGTGGTGACCTATTAACCAACCTCTTTATTCTCCCCCTTCCTCTAGTTGTTGATGATGATTCTCTACTTGTTTGTTGTTCAACTTCATGTTCATTTTCACATGTCACCTCCAGTTTTCGAATTAGGGGTATTTTCGTCATTTTTTAAGTTTATAATTTTTGGAAATTTATTTGATTTTATATGATTTTTAGGGATTTGTTTGATTTAGTTTGAATTTTATCCAATTTGGACTTAAGTTGGAGACCCGGGTAGCCTGGACATTAGTGGGACCCACATACTAGCTGGGCTTGGCCCATATGCCATCCTAACTAGGCTAGAAACCAATAAACCATACTCCCATGGCTTAACTAGTCATTTAGAGACTTAATTAGTCAATTTGGAGTTGAACCGAAACAAACCGAACCAAACCAAATTTAATTCAAACCAAACCAAGTCTAATGGGTTGGGGGCTTAATGGATCTCCACCCAAACCCACCAAGCCCCCCTTGGTCGGCCATGAATAGGCCACTCCCCTCTCTCTTTCTTCACTCCTAAGTAAACTCTTTCTCTCCATTTCCTTTTCTTTTTGAAGCTTCTTCTCCAAGAGACCAATTCTAGGTAAGCTCTTAATCCCTCATTTATTTCTCTTTAGCATTTATTTCTTTCACAATAAATGTGGAGGAGATCATTCTCCACATTTTGACCATAGCTTTATAGGTTTTCCCTAAAATCTAGTTTAAGGACTTATTAGGGGTTTTCTTTATTAGAGAGATATATAATATATATATGTGTATATATATTTATATGTATTTGTGTGTAGAGGAGAGTGGTGGTGGTGTTGTCATGAGAGAGTGTGTGTGTGTGTGTGTGTGTGTGTGTGTGTGTGTGTGTGTGTTTGTGTGAGAGTGTGTGTGTGTCTATATATTTACATATGTGTGTGTATGTATTTAAATATATAGATATGTGTGTGTGTGTGTGTATGTATTTATATATATATATATATATATAGGTAGGAGTGTGTGTGTGAGTGTCTATATGTATATATATGTAGATGTGTTTGTGTGGTTGAGAGTATATATATATATATATATATATATATATATATATATATATATATATATATGAAGTAGGAATAGAAGAAGAAGAATAAGAAGGGAAGCATCAGCAGTAGCACTGCAGTAGCAGCAGCAGCAGCAGCAGCAAAATGCAGTGGCAGCAGCAGCAGTATTACCAGCAATAGCAGCAGCAGCATCAAGCAGGAGCAGCAGTAGCAGTAGGTTAAGAAGAATTAGAAGGAGAGGAATAAGAAGAATTAGAAGAAGAAGAATTAGAAGGAGAGGAATAAGAAGAATTAGAAGAAGAAGATAAGGAAAAGAATGAGAAGAAGAATTAGAATGAGAGGAATAAGAAGAATTAGAAGAAGAAGAACAAGGAAAAGAATTAGAAGAAGAAGGATAAGGAATAAGAAAGAAAGAATATGAAGAAGGAAAAGAATAAGGAGAATTAGAATTAGGAGAAGGAAGAAGAATTAGGAGAAGGAGAAGGAGAAAGGAAAGAAAAGTAGTGTTAGAGGGAGTATTTGAATGAGATTGAGTGAATCAGATTTGGTGAAGGGGTGGAATCGAGCTCCGAGTGTCGGAACGCGTTGAAACTTGGAGGAGACCTAGATTACATGAATTAGATTTTGTGGGTAGGCTCCCAAGTTGAAATCGGGGTATCGTATGGGAGTAGGACGATGGTATCGCACCGTACCATTGCGTATCTTGAGATATTCAAGATAATTGGCAATAGGCCGTAAGATGGACTGCATATCCTACTACCCTAGGAAGCTTGGTAGGTAATGATAGTGTAGGCTAGTATCCTACTACCCTTAGGAAGTACGGGTCGAAATACCAAGCGTAGATAGGCTAACTTGGTATTTGCCTAGGTTAGAAATTTACCTTTGTAAAGGGTAAATTAAGATATTGGCCTACGGCCAAGATACGGGTTTAGGAGTCCAAGATGGACTCGGACATGGGTTGTAAGGGTTGGTAATGATTAGAAATAGTCGCCTAGACCTAGTCTTGACCTTGGTTGACCACGGTTGACTTTTTAGACCAAAAGTCAATTATGGGTCAACACTTTACCCAATTTAGTCCCAAATTTCATTAGACTTGAACGGTTGACCAAAAGTCAACTGTTAGTCACCATTGACCTAGAGTTGACCAGAGTTGACCCGTTGACCAAAAGTCAACTGTAAGTCAACTTTTGACCTAGTTTGATATGGGTTGACTTCCAATGTTCTCCTATGACCAAGGTTGACCCAACTAGGCATGTCTTGACCTAGAATGACCTAATAGAATTTAATTTGATTTGACTTTACTTCCTAAACATAGTATTGATACGTCTTATTCTCTATAGGTTCTCGAGGCGCTGCATTGGATCCAGTTGACATATTATATCATATCACAGGCGAGTACATTCTCTGATAACTTTTTTCCAATTTATGATATCTGTTATGATTCATGTACTTAGTGTAGATATGCTTATTCCTGACACATGGTTCTCACGGATTGGTATTCCTGGATCTCGACGAGAGATGTTTCTCCTTGTTAGCTTGGGATGTATTGTGCAAGCTCCCTTGTAGCTCTTGTGCAATATGTGGTCACTAATTCTAGAGAAGACTTGCTCCCTTCTCATTAGAATCCCGTGCAGTGACGTGTCCTGTTTGGATCCATTCTACCAGTTGGGGGTAGGGGGAGTAGTAGCGTATACCTGTGATAAAATCCATCTTGAATTCTTGAACATTGTTAGTCATATATCGAATTTATGACTAGCCAGGCTAGTTCTTACAGGTTCCCAAGCCGATCACAAGCTGAAACTACTACTCACACACATTGGATAGATGGCTTACCTTGATTTGTGTACATACCATGATCAGTTCTACTTTCCTGTTCTAGCTCTAGCTCTACAGCTTACCATGCCATGATACATATATGTACACTCCATGATTTCATTGTAAATGCTCTATTTACAGTCTTATAGCTTTTATTCTATCTTGAGATCTGTTATGAGATATATGTACTCGTTCCATCCTGACCGGATATGTTGAAAATATTACAGATGCAGAGGAGGACTATTACTGCACTTACTACGGCCCATCGGATGCAGTGGGTTTAGAGACAGATATCCTAGATCCGTAGGGTGCAGTACCGCAGGGCGAGATACCGCCTATCCTGTAGATAGAGTAGGTTTTTGTACTGGACCTTGTCTCCAGTCACTCTTGGGACTGTATTATTTTGGCTTGTATTAGAGACTTTGGACTTAGACTTGTATATTATTTATGTTTCGACTTGACAGGTTATATTTTATTGTCATGTTGTCTTTATATTTCAGTCTTTACTATATCATCTTAGAGTTGTGATTGAGCACTCATATATTATCATTGATTGTCCTCCGTTCGGAGTTGACCATATTCTCGACAGGTTTGATATTATATAAACTGTTGTTAGAGTAGTAAACCTACAACGTTCTACGCCGTTTTTACGGTGTGGGCTGGACGTCGTTACACACACGTGCCCTTACAGCGGGTGCGGGTCGTGACACGTTTTAGTGGTGGCCCACGCAGGTCCTGAAGTCGTAATTAGTGCGATGTCGTAGC
>JANAVB010030817.1:24410542-24501499 GCA_029216955.1 Iris pallida
AAATTCATGACTTGTGTTTATGGTGTTTTGCTAGTGAATGGTAGAGACTGCCTACCCTAGAGACTAGCCATATGATTAGGGTATTTAGACATTTCGGGGGTTATTTGATTTTATTATAATTTATTTGAATTTATAGGAATTTTTAGAATTTATTTTGGAATTTGTTTGGATGAGGGTTGACTAGGTTGACTTTGACTAGCAATGACCATGGTAGACTAACCCAGGAGCTAACCCTAGTTGAGTTTGGTCTTGATTAGGTCATGCCACCCTAGTTAGACTATAGTTGACTAATAGAATGGTTATTTGACTTAAGTAGAGTTTAAGTCATAAGCCATGACTTGTGTTTAACCAATAAATCAATAGTTAGCCAAATAGGCCCAAAGCCCATTAGTCAAGTGCCCAAAACCTAACCCAAACATTTTTGTCCAGCCAACCTAGGGATTCCCACCCCTATTTAATGCCTCTTTCATTTAGGGTTAGCCTCTATTGGAAATAGATCTCAAGCTTTGGAAGAGGTGAGTCTCCATCTTCAAAAATCCCTAGAAAATCTATTTTACCTCCTTTTTAATCCAAACAAATTGCAATAGGTTCTAATTATTGTTTTATTGCTGTTGGAATTTGTTGTTCTCAGCTTTCTATCAATTTGAAGGAGTTTGGTGGCTTTTTGGAATCCTCATTGGAAGGGTTTTTGTGTTGGAGAACACCATAGGTAAAATCCTAATCCACCCATTAAAATTCTAGTTTCTTTGCATGTAGACCTAGCCCTAAGTGTCCTGGTCCTGTAGGTACTCCTAGACCTAGGTTTTGTGTCCATTTCGTGTCCTAAATGGACACGTATCAGCCTATAGACCTAGGTGTTTGATGAAATGTCCCAAAGGACATTTCGGTTGAATTTTAGGAATATGTTTGAATAGGAAATTAAGATTTTAGGTTGCTTATGGGTTTCTGATTGTTTGGACACATTTTGTGTCGTGTCGGGGTCGTACTGGACTCGTGCACATGCCTGCGCGCACGTGTACAGTGATCCCCTGCTGCTCGGGGTCGACACAGGACACGACACGGCTCCATGTGCCATGAAACTTCGTGGACACATGGGGGCACCCACTGACATCATGTCCATAAAGTTTCATGCGACCTCGATGTGTGTGCGCGAAGGAATTGTGCGCGCACTGGCCATGCACTGGTTGTGTTCTCGCCAATGGCGAGCTCTGATACGCACGTGTAGCTATGACACGACACCACTTGGACATGTTTCAGTCACATGGACACGTACCTATACCCTAGGTGTACACGTGTGCATGGCCACATGTCACCACGTGGCCTGTGTCGTGCACTAGACACACGTGCACGCGTGCACGACACTGTCAGTGCACAGTTCGTGTCTGTGTGTATGTTTTGTTGTTTGGACACATTTGTGTCGACTTGGTTGGACACGAGGTGACCCCACGACACGTACACATGTGCTAGAACAATTACCAATCAACTTCTTGGAATAATTACATGTTTTGATTCATTAATTTTATGTTCCCCAAATTGACTGATACACCTGCACATAGTTACTATTCTGAGATTAAATTGTTCTTTAACTGATTTCAAAATAATAAATTACCATGATTAGTTCACTTATATGTAGCTTAGTGATTGTGCACATGATAGGTTTTGATGTTAACAAGGGAATTTTGGGTTTCGAATTGGTTTGGGACTAATATGAAGACAGGAATCCTGAACACAGTCATTTGCTATATATTCTTTTTTCATGAGAATTAAAGACCATTCTTAGCCTCTAATGTACACACCATGTTCTTGACACACCACTGCCAATTACACACCCATATGATGATGTACACACACTCCCACAGGGCTGTTTCACTGTCTTCCCTACACATAGACATACACATGTATTTCATACCATAGACACATTTACACATAAAATCCTGAGATTCCAGTTTTCCTAGACATGAACTGTTAACTGATGTGATTTACTGAAATGTCAAATGAAATGAGATTCATTGTTAATTTTCTAAAGTTTTAATGTTGGTCACTGTGAAGGGTTTTAAACCTGTAAAAGAGCTATAGTTGACTGAAAATTTTACATGTTCCTAAATGACTAAATTCCTGAGATGACATACCCCCTACACACAATTCACTTTGACACTGTCACAGAGAACTGAAAGTAGGACTCTAATAACTGAGAATGGTTCATTTCTTAAATCGATTCCCTTCCATTTCGA
Organism: Iris pallida; assembly: GCA_029216955.1. NCBI lineage: Eukaryota > Viridiplantae > Streptophyta > Magnoliopsida > Asparagales > Iridaceae > Iris > Iris pallida. The sequence goes on from JANAVB010030817.1 coordinate 24,412,774, forward strand.
AATATGAGTGAACCTGAGATTTAAATGTGGGGTTCAATCTGAGATTTTAAGTTGTGAACCTTGTGTAATGTTGATTTAAAAACTGAGATTTGGGGGTATTGTCTGAACTGCAAACTGATTGCCTTCCCATTTTATTTCAATATTTGTTTCCTTTCCTTCTACAAACTGAGATTGTGTTCCCTCCATATGAACTGAAACTGGGAATGGTAGATGATATCTGAGAATTTCATTGGATTGGAATGGATATGTTAAACATGTGTACCCTTATGAAACCCCTGAGATTAGTCCCTGTTTTCCCAGATTTTGAACTGTCAATTGGGTTCCCCATTTTCCTGAAATTGGTTTCCTATTAACACCCATGTATCTACACTCCACTGTTTTCACTCTCTCATGTTCATTCACTACACACACCTATTACACTATCACACACCATACTCCATGCTCATCACACACAGTCACACACTCACACCCTAACACCATTGCCATGATCACTCTCTCACTTCACTAGTACACACACACACTCATACACATATGCACATGAACTTGAGTGCCCCCTCTATATACAAATATGTATATTTATATGAATTACCATATAGGGTGTTTTGTATACACATAGCCTATAGGAAATTCTAAGTTGTTTTGTATAGCACATTAATGTGTGATTTCCTTAGCCTTTATGCCATGATATCCTATTAGCCTATCTAACTAGATTAATGGGTATTCTTATATTAGGTTGTATGATATGTATGCATGTGTATGGTATTGTTTGGCTATGGCCTAGTCTTTTAGCCTAAGGCCCATGTGAGTGCCTGTATGTCAGTGTAGAGCCTAGATTAGACTTGTCCAGTCTTGTTAGCCTAGTTTAGTCTTGTTGAGCCTAGATTAACTTGTTTAGACCTAGTTTGGCTAGTTTAACCTCGTTTGACCTAGTTTGACCTAATTAGACTAGAATTGACCTAGTTTGACTGTTAGGGTTGACTAGAGTTGACCAAAGGTTGACTTTGGCCTAGATTGACCTAGAATCATGTAGAATGCATAGTAGGACTTCATTATATTATTTTAGACTTGTTGTGACTTGTACTGTTCTGATTATGAGCCAGACACCTCTTCTCGGATAGTACGTTTACTTCAGACATTCAGATATGAGGCGAGTACATTCTCTGATCATTTCATATCATGTTTAGAATTATTTTCCTGCTTTAAATTACTTTACTTGATACTGTCACGTTGGTCACACGGATTGGTACTATATAGATCTTTTCATGAGATGTTATCCCCCTCGGGAGCATCGGATACAGCATACTTTGTGCGTTTCACGAACCATCACGTATCTCTATGCTTCCTCTGATTCACGAATTGCCTGTGACACATGTACTCTCATGTTCACAGAGCCTCCATGAATCACCTTCACGTATCACTCATTTTATGAGCCATGTGAAGTTTCACGAACCTTAACATAACTTGAACGGATCTTTGTGTATTGATTGGGGTTGGGGGAGTAGAAATAGACATGTAAATATTATCCAAGTAGCTGTAGTCATGAATCACTCTCTTAGCTGTAGTCATGAACCTCCTATGCCATTCACATGTTTATATTTTACTCTGACTCACTAGTCACTATTAGCTCTCTACTTATAGTAGATATTTCCATTACAGTTTTCTCTCTCTGTTTACATACTGTATTTCTTCAGTATCTATATCTTACTTTACTGTATGATTATATTTTCTAACCTGCTATGAACTGTTGAGATGTACTGTACTCGCTCCTGTCCTGACTGGACCTGTTGAAAATATTACAGAGGACGAGGAGGAGGCCTGAGAGGATACCATCTATGGGACAGCTCTAGCTGAGGACATCACCCCACTGCCTAGACTAGTTTAGTTAGGCCTTATCTTATTTTTATGTTGTCTTGAGACTGTTTAGCTAGACTTTTCTTTTATTCAGAGATGTTGAGTTGTATATTGTCACTCCCTGATCCCAATAGACGTATTCTTTCATGAATTCTGTACATGATATCCCGTATTTAGCATCTGCATAATTCTATTTATTATTATTTAATGGTTGCATGTAGTTTTAAGCATGTCATTAGTGGAATGGTTAGAGCATGTTTAGAGGTTAGGGTTTTCTTAATCCAACCTAACCCCTATTTATATTCTCTTCCTCACTCTCTCTCCTCATTCACTCCTCCATTTATTTTCTTCAACCACCATCCTTAGGCAAGTACAACTTGCTCAAAAGTAGAGATTTGTGCATTTTTCATTTTAGATTTTTCCTTTGATATTATTTGTCTATATTGTTCTTCTCTTCATTCTCTACAAGTTTAGTTCTTGGAGTTTTTGATTTTAATGGCTAGTTTGGTGTAGATCTAAGTTTCTAAAACTAGGGTTTTATGTATTTACATGGTTTTGATCTACCAAACTTAGTTATTTTCGAAAACTAATGGTCATAGGTTGTAGAAAATTTGATTCTACACAATTTTGACCTTTTAAAAGTTAGATTTCGACTTGTTTTGAGGAAGTTATGGCCAAAACAATATTTGGATATTTTCTATGTCATCAGTCCTGGTTTTGGCAGGGACGATGAATAGTGCCGCTGCATAGTGCCGCATAGTGCCGAGTCGCATGAGAATGCTGCATAGTGTCGCATAGTGCCGAGCCGCATGAGGATGCTGCATAGTGCCGCATAGTGCCGAGCCGCATGAGAATGCTGCATAGTGCCGCATAGTACCGAGCCGCATGAGAATGCTGCATAGTGCCGCATAGTGTCGAGCCGCATAAGAATGCTGCATAGTGCCGCATAGTACCGAGCCGCATAAGAATGCTGCATAGTACCGAGCCGCATAAGAATGCTGCATAGTGCCGCATAGTGCCGAGCCGCATGAGGATGCTGCTGTTTGCCATTAAAATTGTTTTGATTGAAATTTTAATACAAACAGAACAGTGATACAATATAGGACTTAGATGTAGTCCAAGGAGTACACTTTTGTTTAAGCTGGGTCCTTAGTGCCAATGGAGCGAGTGGTAATGCGTTGACTCCGTTGACCGGCTCACGACGGTTATCGGTTCTCTGAAGGTGTTGATTGCTCTGGGTGCTGGAGCTTGCTAAGAGGAGGAAGACGTTGAGTGTCTAGAACTGCCTCTCCGGGGATTCTCTGTTATGGATTCTCTCTGTGTTGTGAGTCTCCTTGTTGTGAGTCTCCTCTGTGAGTTTCCTCCGTGTGTGTGAAGGAGATGATCCTTCTATTTATAGTTTTGCAGGCTGGCTGCTCATGCGCGCATATAGGATGCGCCGATGTGGGGACGCCACGTGGAGGTTGCTGATGGAGGCGCATGGATGCTGCGCCCTGATCGAGGGGGAGAACTCTTCATACTGCTGTTGTGAGCCGGCACGTAGCAGAGAGAAGATCTTTTCGTTGCTGAAATATTGGATGAGTTGAGTCAAAGGACACGTGTCGTCGACTCATGGTTCGAAGATCTCGGATTTGGTGGAGAGGAGTGATCTGATGGGCTGCGCCTTGGATTGGGCGCAGGAGGAGGCTGCGGCTCATAACCTTTAGGAGTTACAAACCATTTGGGGCGCATGGCTTTTGAGGCGCATGCAGGCGACTTTCCTTCTGTCTTTCGGAATCAGAGAGCAGTCTGAGGCGCATGGCTTTTGAGGCGCATGCTGATTTGGACGCATGGCCGTAGAGGCGCATGCTGATGGTGGAGTGGCCACGTGGCAGTAGCCGTCGAAATAAAGTCATGACGATGCTGACGTTGTCGACGCTTCGTTTTATGAAAAAGCTGTCGACTGTTCAGACTTTAGGAGGCGTGCTGCCAACTCTGTCAGTTCAGTATTTAATGTTGGTGACGTTCGATGGACAGCTGAGTGGGCGCGTCGGTTGGCGTTCCACTCGGAATGGAGATGTGTGGGGGCGCACCCTCTGTAATGCGCCGAGTACTGTAGGGCGCGTCTGTGTGATACGCCTGATGCCGAAGGGCGCGTCCGTGTGATGTGCTGTCTGACTGGCGCATCGGACATGTCTTTTAATGATGCGGCTGTCTCGCTCTTCGAGTGCTATAAATAGCCGTTTGGCTGAATTCGAGGCGTCCGGTTCATCCATTTAATGCAAATTCATTGCACGGAATTCGGAGAGCCATCCACTTGGCGCGTGGGTTTGATCTGCCCGGCCTATAAATAGTGGCATAGAGAGAAGATTTGCTTCTCATTCCCTCACGTACTTCCAACATGAACTTGAACATGCGGGTGCATTCTGTTGACGAAGTGCTCCCGAGGGTGAAGATGAGACGCTGTGTTGTCTTCGATGCACTTGAAGGTGACTGTTACATCCAAAAGACGGAGTCGAGGGCTTCCGAGGCAGGCGGAAGGTGCCTGTTGCATCCAAAGATAGGGATGCTCGGGCCTTGTCTCCGTTATTCCGGAAGAACCGTAGATCGGAATGGCGGTGCTAGGCTTTCTCTTCCTTCAAAGTGGGTGTCACCCACTCTGGTTGTTTTGAGAGCTTCCTTGTGCCATGATTTCTATCACGGTCTTCCTTGGTCTTTGGAGGCTCTTTCTAAGCCTCCCCTGGCCACAGCTTTGCCGTGCTCTTCTCTTCCTTGGTTCCAGCCAGAGGGTTAAATGCTTTGTGTAATCGAAGCACTTATCAGGTGACCCTGGCTGGAAGAGTGCTGCTGAAGGGATGCACATAACTGAACTGCTGAAGAGATGGTGGGATGCGCCTGGCTGGAGGCGCATAGCATTTGCTGCGCCTAACTGACAGCGCATGGTGACTGCTGTGCCTATCGGAAGGCGCATGGTGGCTGCTGCGCCTATCTGGAGGCGCATGGTGGCCGCTGCACCTATCTGGAGGTGCATGGTGGCCGCTGGCTGTAGATCTAGGATCTTTCTTTTGTAGAAATTCTCCTTTGTACAACCTTTTCTAGCCATGTAATAGACTTTTATATATAAATAAAAGTCCTTCTTCGAATGGCTTATTTGATTTTGCTGTCTGAGTTCTGGCGCATATAGTACCTGGCGCATGGGCTTTCTGGCTGTGAAATTCCATGCTTCTACAAGACCCCCTTCAAAGTTTTCAAAACTTTTGAATAAGTTTTGGAATACTTTGAATAAGAAGCATGGAGGTCAGGGCGCATGCTCCTTCCAGTTGATGATGATGACGCCTTGGTAACCCAAAAGATTAATGATGATCTTTTGGTTGTATTTGCTGTTATCTCCTCACGAAATCCGAAGCGACGGCTGAGATTACACGTCATCGGTTTACGCGTGCGACCATGCCCTATAAATATGTGAGGGTTGGAGAGAGAGAGTTCATCTTCTCTGTGCCTTTGCTTTCTTTAGAGTTATTCTTCAAACCTTAACCTTTTCTTCTTTGAAAGAATGGCTCCCAAGACTCCTCGCGGTGGTGCCGGCAAGGGGAAGGAGAAAGCAAAGGAGTTCGTCGACGAGGATGCACCTATCACCCCTGCGACTCCGGCCGACGTTCGTCCCGAGGTGACGGGTGGGTTTCATCTCTTTCACATAAGCTTTTGGGCCAGACTGTGCCCTAACTCAAATTTGCTGACGCGTATGGACTTCTGTCCTGATGATACGCCGAGGTTCTACCCTGCCGACGTGCATAGGTTTACACCTTTATCATGCACCGAGGTTTAATGGCTGACGCACATGGGTTTCGTACCCTGATGATGCGTCGAAGCCTCCGCTGACGCGCATGGGCTTACGCCTTGATGATGCGCCGAAGCAAGCTGACGCGCATGGGCTTACGCCCTGATGATGCGCCGAAGCAAGCTGACGCGCATGGGCTTACGCCCTAATGATGCGCCGAAGCTATTTGACATTTTTGCCTGACTTCCACCTTTGTTGTATCAGTGTCGATGACGATCCCTTTGTTTAATGAGGTCCTCCTGGACGCTTCTTTTTGTCAGATGGGAGTTGATTTTGACGAGGCGGTGATCAATCCTGCAAAGGATGCTATCTTACAGGACCAACCTCGTGAGAGAATGCTACAAATCTAGACCCAGTTGCCTCTTTTTCTCCAGAGTATGATGGAGAATGGTAAACTGAAGTCTGCTGAATCCGAAGGTGTAACTTTCTTAAAACCTGCCTTTCTGTTTATTGGCTGCTGAGGGCTTAGATGGACCCTCCTCAGGGATGGTGCTAGGAGGCACCACCTCGACGGCGGCTTCGCCGGACTGGGAGTTCTGTTGTGCACGTGTTTGCACTGGAAGCGCCTCTTCTGTTGAAGAAGAGACGGTGCGGCAAGACTTGATCTTCCTGTCTTTTGATTTGGAGGTAGGGCGTACCTCCGATTGAGTCACCTCGGAGACGAGGTCGGGGTGAACCCAGAGGACCTCTCATCGAGATGTGGTGAGCGGGGTGAGTCCACTCACATTGTCACGGGTAGGTGGTAAGTTTACCACCTCCATTGTCGCTTTAGGGATGGGGACGACGCCATCTTGTGTGGTAGTTGGCGGCAAGGTACCGAACTGAAGCGAAACCACATTGGCTGACACCGTCTTCTCTTTATAGTCGACAGAGATTACATCCGCATTGATCATGTGCTGAATGTAATTCTTGAGGACGTAACAGTCCTTGGTCGGATGTCCGACAAATCGATGGTAGTGACAGTTGTTCGGGTTGTCCACTTTCCCGACTTCATCGGGCCGCTTCGGGTCCGGAAGCTTGATCTTGTCACCCTGCTTCAGTATCTCAAAGAGTTGCAGGGTGTCGTCATCATTGAATGAATAAACCTTCTTGGGTCTCGGTGCCAGTGGAGGCTTTTGAGTAGGCGCAGATGCGCCCTTCGAGGCATTAACAGTCAATGCCTGTTTCCCCTTTGTTTCTCGTCCGGAGTTGTTGATTGCGGACTTTTTTCCCTTATCGTCAAAGGCGGGGAAGCTAACACCCAGAAGACGTGCATTGGCCGCCTTCTTCTCTGCAGCTTCAGCTTCGATGATTAGGGAGCTCCAGTCGGGAGGGGGAGTACAGTTAAGCCAGAGCTTTACTGCAGGCAGCATGTTCATACTGCAAGCGGAGAGAAGCGCATGCTCTGGCATGCCTGGAGGTAGCCTGAAGCAGGCCTGACGGAAGCGTTCGATGAATGCCCAAACCGTTTCCTTGTCCTTCTGGCGTATCTCAATGAGAGACGCCATCGTCATGTCCTTCCCACCGTCGTAGAAGCGGTCGAGGAAGAGGCATGTCAGGTCGTCGAAGGACGATATGGAATTATCGGGGAGGCTGCAGTACCAGTCATACGCCACCCCTTTCAGGGCCCCAACAAAGATGCTGGTGAGGAGCGCGTCCTCCTTCGGAAGATGCCCTGTCTGCGACTGGAAGTACGTCAGGTACCGTCGTGGAGAGTCCTTCCCGTCATACGGCGTGAGTGTTTGTGGTTTATACTTTGGAGGATAAACCACCTTGTTCCACTCAAGGGGATAAGGCTGGGGAATGTCCATCTTCTGGCGCTCCTCCTGCCTGTTCTTGGACTCGAAGCGCTCCCGCAGATCTTTGATCATTTCGACCACGTCCTCCGTGGAGCTAGGAGTCGGGGAAGGAGGTACCACCTGGAGTGGAGCGTTTGAGGGCTCCGACGTCCGGGGTGCTTCTGTGTCTGAGGGTGTCCGTTGGAGGGGCACACTCGACTCTCCATTGGCTCCTGGGTCGGGACCATTTGAAGGTGTCCTGATCAAGGCCGACCGCATCTCAAACACTGCTTGAGTCAGTGCTTGCATTGAGGCAGAGAGGGTTTTGAGTCCTCCCTCTAGCGAGTCTATGCGCTGGACAATGTCCTGTGGCGGCGCATCGGTCTCAAGATCACCTCCGGTCATGTATACTGTCATGACACGGCCGGAAGTGGATGGATTAGTTGAGGCTTCGCTCTCAGCCTCGCTCTCATGTGGGGGAGTCACTTCTCCTGGTGTTTGGCCACCCCCAGCCACATTCTGGAGTTCGTCTTCGACAGGCGCATCTGCAAGGGCCTGACTGCCCTCAGCTCTGTCTTGAAGGGCCTCTTCGTTTCCAGCACTACCCCCGGCGGTGTCCTGGAGGACATCGTCATTTTGAGGGGCTTCAGGGAGGCCATCTTCGCCTTGATGAAGATCCGCCGCAGCTGTGCTTTGGACATCTTCGTCTTCGGAAGGAGGCTCGACAAGGGTCTGGCTACCCCCAGCTTCCTCCAAGAACTTCTTCCTCGACCGAGTGCCTTCGAACACTCCAGAGGTCGAGACAGCTGCCTTGGTTTTCCTCGGCTGGCTTTTGGATGAAGACGAGGAATTGGCAGTCGTCTTCCGGACAGATGAAGAGTTGGAGATCACGTTGCATGAAGCAACCTTTAGCTCCTCTTCTGCTGACACCTTCGTCCCAAGGCGATGTCGGAGGGGTGTCGATGATTGTAGCCGTTGGAAGATCGACTGCTTTGGCGGTACTGCCGTCTTGCAACAGCAGTTGATGGTGACCACTGCACAAGTGTGCCCCGTGAGAGGCGCATCGTGCTTGTTGGTCAACTCTCCTGACCGGCGCTTGTGAGTGATCACGTTGCGTAGGTCGTTGGAGGAGAGTGCTACCCTCACACCCCTCTCAGGCGCATGGCAGGGCCAAGCACCGGGGTGGTCGGGTGAGTGCTGCGCCCCCTGATCTAATACCAAGCAGGCATCACGATCAGTAGTGGGGGAACCACAGCATTTGAAGTGACTTGAACGGACCTCAAACGCACAACCAGAGGAGGCGCGGGAGTTCAAGACCACTGAGTTTGCCTCTCTCAGCTTGGTTGTGCACGCAGTGAATGCACACAAGCGAGATGAGGACTTTGAAGGTCGACTCGTTGTTGGTGCAGAAGCACTTGAGTCAACCTTGTACAGCTTGCCATCGGCAGCGCACGTGATTGTAAGCGCGTGCCTCTGGCCGGCTGCTGGCATAGCACGTTTGTGGCGCATGGCCCGTGCCGCCTTGGATTTCTTCGTACCAGCCCGCTGGGGCGCATAGTACTCAGCATCCAAATTCTCCTCGCCATTACAGCGAGTGAGTCTGTCAAAGACAGAGGCTCTTTGTGGCGCATCAGAAGTGATGCGCGGGGCATTGGCTGCGCCCCTGCTCCGTCGACGTATCTTCCTCGCCTGAGAGGAAGATGGCTGGGGAACGTGGTCAGCCGCACGCTTCCCCGAGAGATGTGCTGCATCAGCGGGCGCACCTTGACTGCTGAGGACGTCAGCAGGAAGGGAAGGCTGGACGGGCGCATCCCCTTCAACGGTGGTGCCCGCAGCATCGACTTTGCGCACCCAGACTGTGCGGGTCTTCTTCGGCTTCGACAGCCGCTTCAAAGGACTCGCACTTCCTTCAGAAATGAACTCCTCGTGCGCCTGTTGATTGAGGCGCACTACCAGCGTCTTGTGGGAGGAGCCCACCTTCACGTCGTCGGCCTGTGACACGACTTTCTCGGTAGAGGAGAAAGAAGTCCCCAGCAGAGTCGCCAGCTTGTTTGCCATTAAAATTGTTTTGATTGAAATTTTAATACAAACAGAACAGTGATACAATATAGGACTTAGATGTAGTCCTAGGAGTACACTTTTGTTTAAGCTGGGTCCTTAGTGCCAATGGAGCGAGTGGTAATGCGTTGACTCCGTTGACCGGCTGACGACGGTTATCGGTTCTCTGAAGGTGTTGATTGCTCTGGGTGCTGGAGCTTGCTGAGAGGAGAAAGACGTTGAGTGTCTAGAACTGCCTCTCCGGGGATTCTCTGTTGTGGATTCTTTCTGTGTTGTGAGTCTCCTTGTTGTGAGTCTCCTCTGTGAGTTTCCTCCGTGTGTGTGAAGGAGATGATCCTTCTATTTATAGTTTTGCAGGCTGGCTGCTCATGCGCGCATGTAGGATGCGCCGGTGTGGGGATGCCACGTGGAGGTTGCTGATGGAGGCGCATGGATGCTGCGCCCTGATCGAGGGGGAGAACTCTTCATACTGCTGTTGTGAGCCGGCACGTAGCAGAGAGAAGATCTTTCCGTTGCTGAAATCTTGGATGAGTTGAGTCAAAGGACACGTGTCGTCGACTCATGGTTCGAAGATCTCGAATTTGGTGGAGAGGAGTGATCTGGTGGGCTGCACCTTGGATTGGGCGCAGGAGGAGGCTGCGGCTCATAACCTTTAGGAGTTACAAACCATTTGGGGCGCATGGCTTTTGAGGCGCATGCAGGCGACTTTCCTTCTGTCTTTCGGGATCAGAGAGCAGTCTGAGGCGCATGGCTTTTGAGGCGCATGCTGATTTGGACGCATGGCCGTAGAGGCGCATGCTGATGGTGGAGTGGCCACGTGGCAGTAGCCGTCAAAATAAAGTCATGACGATGCTGACGTTGTCGACGCTTCATTTTCTAAAAAAGCTGTCGACTGTTCAGACTTTGGGAGGCGTGCTGCCAACTCTGTCAGTTCAACATTTAATGTTGGTAACGTTCGATGGATAGCTGAGTGGGCGCGTCGGTTGGCGTTCCACTCGGTATGGAGATGTGTGGGGGCGCACCCTCTGTAATGCGCCGAGTACTGTAGGGCGCGTCTGTGTGATGCGCCTGATGCCGAAGGGCGCGTCTGTGTGATGCGCTGTCTGATTGGCGCATCAGACATGTCTTTTAATGATGCGGCTGTCTCGCTCTTCGAGTGCTATAAATAGCCGTTTGGCTGAATTCGAGGCGTCCGGTTCATCCATTTAATGCAAATTCATTGCACAGAATTCGGAGAGCCATCCACTTGGCGCGTGGGTTTGATCTGCTCGGCCTATAAATAGTGGCATGGAGAGAAGATTTGCTTCTCATTCCCTCACGTACTTCCAACATGAACTTGAACATGCGGGTGCATTCTGTTGACGAAGTGCTCCCGAGGGTGAAGATGAGACGCTGTGTTGTCTTCGATGCACTTGAAGGTGACTGTTACATCCAAAAGACGGAGTCGAGGGCTTCCGAGGCAGGCGGAAGGTGCCTGTTGCATCCAAAGATAGGGATGCTCGGGCCTTGTCTCCGTTATTCCGGAAGAACCGTAGATCGGAATGGCGGTGCTAGGCTTTCTCTTCCTTCAAAGTGGGTGTCGCCCACTCTGGTTGTGTTGAGAGCTTCCTTGTGCCATGATTTCGATCACGGTCTTCCTTGGTCTTTGGAGGCTCTTTCTAAGCCTCCCCTGGCCACAGCTTTGCCGTGCTCTTCTCTTCCTTGGTTCCAGCCAGAGGGTTAAATGCTTTGTGTAATCGAAGCACTTATCAGGTGACCCTGGCTGGAAGAGTGCTGCTGAAGGGATGCACATAACTGAACTACTGAAGAGATGGTGGGATGCGCCTGGCTGGAGGCGCATGGCATTTGCTGCACCTAACTGACAGCGCATGGTGACTGCTGCGCCTATCGGAAGGTGCATGGTGGCTGCTGCGCCTATCTGGAGGCTAATGGTGGCCGCTGCGCCTATCTGGAGGCGCATGGTGGCCGCTGTACCTATCTGGAGGTGCATGATGGCCGCTGGCTGTAGATCTAGGATCTTTCTTTTGTAGAAATTCTCCTTTGTACAACCTTTTCTAGCCATGTAATACACTTTTATATATAAATAAAAAGTCCTTCTTCGAATGGCTTATTTGATTTTGCTGTCTGAGTTCTGGCGCATATAGTACCTGGCGTATGGGCTTTCTGGCTGTGAAATTCCATGCTTCTACAGCTGCATAGTGCCGCATAGTGCCGAGCCGCATGAGAATGCTGCATAGTGCCGTATAGTGCCGAGCCGCATAAGAATGCTGCATAGTGCCGCATAGTGCCGAGCCGCATGAGGATGCTGCACAGTGCCGCATAGTGCCGAGCCGCATAAGAATGCTGTATAGTGTCGCATAGTGCTGAATAGTGCCGCATAGTGCTGAATAGTGCCGCATAGTGTCTATTTTGGCTGTTTTTGGCTATTTTAAGTCCTATTTGGCTGAATTGTGGCCAGAATTTCTCCTAACTCCCAACATGAAAGTTGTAGATCTTTGTCTTGGCTTCAAGAATCTTCATGACTAGCGAGCTCTTCACTCCCTAAGTGCATAGTACCTTCTTGTTCTATTTTCCTCTTGTGTTTTGGTCCTCATTCCTGATCTAACTCCTATACGTATGCTGGATAACCCTATGTGTGTACTAAGGTACAATCTATGTGAGCATCGATGTGCTATCCTATGTGCTAAGTGTTCCTATGTGATACCTGTCAGTACCTCCAAGAGTCTAGCATTTACATAGCAATTGGTCAGTAGCAATGACGTGGCATTGTTGTGTGTCGCATTACACCAAGAAGGGGTACATACGTATGACTCTATGAGCCCGTAAGGATCACTTCTTGGGGTACTCGTACAATATACGACATATAGGGGAGTGAGCATGTGACCACGACATGTGAACTCCGAGAATAACCTAGGGATTAACTAGGCAACTAACTTGGTAGATGCATTGGATGGGAAGAATCCCGAGATCGTGCCATACTAGCCACCCCAGGACCAGTCCTGACGTGTCGGGTTGGCCACCACGGATATGGTTTCACTCGCCTATAGCGGATGGCTATATCCGACTCCTACGAGCTATGTGTTATATGTTTTAGCGCGGTAGCCCTCCGGGGGACCGGTGCATAATCAATGTGCTATATGTCTTATGGTTTGGCTAGCCCTGCTGGGTTGACACGATCTGAGGATTCCTTTTAATCATTATCGCGGGGACAACTCCGCCAAATATAGAAAGCCGCATGAATGAATGGCCGCTTGAAAAAATGACTTGACTGTGCCTTATAACTTCCGTTAGTAGCCAAGGGACATGGACTGTCATGGTGCATGGTCCAACCCATGTCCTTGTTTGGTTGTTGGGTTGGGCTATCGTGCTAGGACAGGCTGTGGACCGAGGTTACGACCGGAAGCTTTTATTATTACTAGTATTATTATTATTATTATTTGCTTGGGTTTTATCTCACACTTTTGTGCTTCCTTGTGGTACTTCCTATTCGGGGCTGACCCCGCTGGTTTTGTTTGGCCAGATCTCGTAGCAGCGCCTGAGGATCCAAACTTCCTCTCCGACGTCAATGGTGCATACTAGGAGCATGGCTGGCGGGGGACTCGAGTGGGTTTCTTCTTCACCACTCTAGTATCTTTACTTATGTTCTGGCGTTTAGCCACCGGCACCTGTTAGCCGGCTAATCTGGATATTTTGTCTTGCATAATTTGTAATTAAATCAGACTGCAGCTGAAAACAATTATGTATCTATGACTCTCTGGGCTAGCTAACTTATAAAGCTAGATCCCCATGATCATTTTGATGATGCGTCGGGGACGCCTTACTGCTTTATCTTATATGATCATTATTTACTGCTTCTTGTTTGATTGATTGAGACCTAGATGCTCTGTGAGACCATAGGAGACTTGATTGTAGCATGCACCCCCTTGTCTCTTGACAGCCACGATCGCCGTATGACGTTTATATACCTCGTATGGAGTAGCTGGCCTAGTCCGTCTCCGTATTTCGGTACTGGGGCGTGACAAGGTTTTATTGGTGGCCCATGCAGGTCTAATTTTCAGACTTGTGGGGTGTTATTATTATAGGAGTCTCAATCAAAACTTGTTTTCTTTGAATCTCTTGCCTCGATTTCTCTTTCCTCATCTTGATTGATAACTTGAATTGCATCCTCGAATCTTCATCGTCCTGTCATTTAATATCATGTATCTTTTTCTATAGGGGTGCTTCATTCTCAGTAGCTGGTGAGGCCAACATGGAGGAACGTCCAGTAGAGCATGGCTCGACGGGGCAGCAGCCGGAAGGAATGCCTTCTCCCGACCAGATCCGAGTGGAAGTGATATCAGAGCCAGTGGAGCCGCAGGTTCTAGAAACTCCCGCAACCCCGGCGGTACCGGCAGCGACGACAGTACCTGATGCTGCAGCACTCCTGGAGGTCATCCGGGGATTCCTGGCCACTCAGCAGCGTCAGGTGGCAGCCCATCAGCAACAGCAGACCCAGCAGCAGGAACAGAATATACTATTGAATCAGGGGTTACAATTAGCCCTTGAGAGAAGTGTCAAAAATGATTCGGGAGCATCAGGGAGGTTTTGTCGACTTAATCCGAGATATTTTGACGGCACGGAGGATGCCATCACGGCGGATGCATGGCTTCAGGATATTAAGGCCATTTTGACTGCAGCTAAGGTTCCCGCAGAAGAGAAGGTTGACCAGGTCAGACTGTTACTTCAGGATCTCGCCCGCGACTGGTGGGCATCGAAAAAGGTTAGAATGAGGCGTCATGTTCCTTGGGATAGCTTCAGTACCAGATTCAAGGCCAAGTACTTTGGCGTGGTAGCGCGGTATGAGCTACAACAGAGATTTATCAGTCTCAAGCAGGCTGGTAAGACGGTGGATGGATATGTAGCAGAGTTCTGCAGACTGAGTCGGTTTGCACCAACGATGGTGGCTATAGAGCCAGAGAAGGCTATGAGATTCCAGCAGGGACTTCATTTGGAGATTCTACAGCTAGTAGAAGGGCACGACTATCAGACTTTTGACGCCGTTTTAACGGCTGCTCGGAGGCATGAACTCACCCAACAAAGGTTGGTGACACGACATGGGGGCCAGAAGAGGTCACATCCCCAGAGTAGGGGCGGAGGAGCAGTGCAGCGAACATCGGCGCCAGCACCCGGCATCCGTATTCATGAGTCAGGAGCGCCGCGGAGGACGGCAGTATCAGAAATAACAGTACCAGCTCGGCATCAGCCGCAGAGGAACCAGCAGCAGCGCCAGAGGGCGCCCATTGGATGTACTTACTGCGGTAAGGGAGGGCACACTAGGGATGTGTGTCGTTCAGCTAACAGATTGTGCATGAGGTGTGGCAGTCCAGACCACAAGATTGCCAATTATCCTATGATGCAGAGGCCAGGAGGGCCAGTTCAGCAGTTTTCGGCGTTGCCAGCTCCGAGGGCAGCACCGAATCGAGGACCAGCATTGGCCGTAAGGCCGCTAGCCCAGCGTCTACCGACACAGGCTCAGATGTTTCGCCAGGCGCAGAACCAGGAAGGCCTGCAAAGGCCACAGCAACAGCATGGTCGAGGAAGGCAGCACCAGGGAGCTCAGCAAGGCCAGGGCCAGGCCTTCACCTTATCACTGGAGGATGCACTAGCTTCAGGCGACGTGGTTGCAGGTAATATTTCTGTTACCTCTTTTCCTGCAGTAGTATTGTTTGATTCGGGGGCTACCCACTCTTTTATATCTGTACGATTTGTGACACGTATTGGATTGGAGTTCGAGACATTGCCAGAGAGGATGAATATACAAACTGGTAATGGGCTCGTAGGAGTTAGCAGGGTATGCCTAGCGTGTCCGGTCGTAGTGAGTGGGCGATTATTGCCCGCATCTTTGATTGAGTTCCCTATGGGCAACTTTGACGTTGTCCTAGGCATGGACTGGTTGAGAGACAGTCATGCGACTATAGATTGTCGGAGAGGTAGGGTAGTATTTAATGTACCTGGCATTGAGGAGTTCGTCTTTGTTTGATCATTGGAGGATCGACCCAAGGGCATCATTACAGAATCATTGGCAGAGCAGGAGCAGATTCCAAGAGTGGTCAGAGAGTTTCTTGATGTATTTCCAGATGAGCTTCCAGGTTTACCACCGGTGAGGGATGTGGAGTTTTGCATTGAGTTGAATCCTGGGACGGAGCCTAAAGTCGGCAGAGTTTACAGGATGTCGCAGTCGGAGTTGGACAAGTTACACCAGCATGAAGAAGAACTGAAGGTGAAGCAGTTTATCCGAGACAGTGAATCACCCTGGGCAGCACCGGTGATTTTAGTACCCAAGAAGGATGGATCGACGCGAATGTGCATTGATTACCGGCAGTTGAATACAGTAACAGTGAAGAACAAGTATCCATTACCAAGGATTGATGACTTATTTGATCAATTGAGTAAGGCCTGCGTCTTCTCTAAGATTGATCTTCGATCTGGATATTATCAAGTGAGGGTCCGGGAGCAGGACATACCTAAGACAGCATTTAGATCGCGGTATGGACATTATGAGTTTCTGGTGATGCCATTTGGATTGACTAATGCCCCAGCCGTGTTCATGGACTTGATGAACCGCATCTTTCTACCCTATTTGGATAAGTTTGTAGTAGTGTTTATAGATGACATCCTCGTTTATTCCAGTAGTGAAGAAGAACATGAGAAACATCTTCGGACAGTTTTGCAGACCTTGAGGGAGCACCAACTTTATGCGAAGCTTAGTAAATGTGAGTTTTGGTTGGATCGTATTTCGTTCCTGGGATATATTATTTCTGGAGCAGGAGTGTCAGTAGATCCGAAGAAGGTTGAGGCAGTAGAGAATTGGCCAGTTCCGAAGACGGTAGCAGAAGTGCGTAGTTTCTTGGGATTGGCAGGTTATTATCGGAGGTTCGTGGCAGATTTTGCCAGGATTTCGGCACCCTTGACGCGTTTGACGCATAAAGATGTAGAGTTTGTTTGGTCAGCAGAATGTCAGACATCATTTGAAGAGTTGAAGAAGAGATTAATCTCAGTCCCGATCTTGACACTTCCAGTAGGATCGGGAGGGTTTACAGTGTATTGTGACGCATCCGGGAAGGAACTTGGGTGTGTATTGATGCAGCATGGTAAGGTGATAGCATATGCATCTCGACAGCTTCGGGACCATGAAAAGAACTATCCGACCCACGACCTAGAATTAGCAGCAGTAGTGTTTTCGCTTAAGTTATGGAGGCACTATTTATATGGGGATCGAGTAGAGATTTACACTGATCATAAGAGCTTAAAGTATGTATTTACCCAGAGGGACCTGAACATGAGACAGAGAAGATGGTTGGAGTTACTGAAGAACTTTGATGTAAATCTTCAGTATCATCCAGGCAAGGCGAATGTGGTAGCAGATGCCTTGAGCAGGAGAGGTGGTGCATTCGTTTTAACCTCGCAAAGGCATATTTTGGAAGACCTTCAGGAAATGGGAATTGAAGTGATCTTGCCACAAGATACAGGAGTTATGGCCAGTTTACAGATTCAGTCTACTTTAGTAGAGAGGATCAGAGCAGCCCAGGTAGAGGATCCGCGGATCCAGAAGATTCGATCAGAATGTGAGTCAGGTCTCAGGAAGGAGTTAGTAATCCATGAGGATGGTACACTTAGGTTCGGAAACCGTCTTTGTGTACCAGGTGGAGACCTTCGACAAGAAGTTATGTCAGAGGCTCATAGTTCTCCTTATTCCATTCATCCCGGAGGCACAAAGATGTACCAGGATATGAAGCAGCACTTTTGGTAGAATGGCATGAAGAGGAAGATAGCGAGGTTCATATCCAAATGTTTGGTATGTCAGCAAGTGAAGGCAAAGCAGTAGAGACTAGCAGGATTGTTACAGCCGCTTCCTATTCCGGAGTGGAAGTGGGATCACATCACGATGGACTTTGTGACCGATTTACCTAGATCTCCGACCGGTCGAAACGTAGTTTGGGTAATCGTGGATCAGCTCACGAAGGTTGCTCATTTTCTTCCTTTTAAAGTAGGACAGTCTACTGAGCAGCTGGCAGAAATGTATATGAAGCAGATTGTAAGGCAGCATGGTGTTCCAGTCAGCATAGTATCAGATCGAGACACACGGTTCACCTCTCACTTTTGGCGAAGTTTGTATCAAAGTTTGGGTACTAAGTTGAGGTTCAGTACGGCCTATCATCCGCAGACGGACGGACAATCAGAGAGAACCATTCAGACCTTGGAAGATATGTTACGGGCTTGTACTTTGGACTTCGGCGGAACTTGGGAAGATCATCTTTATTTAGTAGAGTTCTCTTACAATAATAGTTATCAGGCAAGTATACAGATGGCACCGTTTGAAGCATTATACGGAAGGAAGTGCAGGTCCCCTCTGGCATGGGACGATGTGGAAGAAAGAAAATTGTTGGGACCAGAGATGATCACGCAGACAGTGGAGACAGTCAAGTTGATCAGAGAGCGGCTTCGAGTCGCGCAGGACAGACACCGACACTGGGCAGATCAGCATCGTAGGCCTCTAGAGTTTGGCGTTGGTGACCAAGTATTTCTGCGAAATTTGCCTACTCGGGGTGTCATTAGATTTGGAACCCGAGGAAAGCTTAGTCCGAGATTCGTTGGTCCTTTTGAGATTCTCGTTCGGGTAGGCGATGTTGCTTATCGGCTTGCCCTTCCTCCCTCGCTATCTGGCATACATGATGTGTTTCATGTATCTCAGTTACGTGGGTATGTCCCGGATCCGAGTCATGTCCTCGATCATTCGGAGTTAGTCGTTGGTACCGACCTAACTTACGAGGAACAACCCGTGTCTATTTTGGACCGGCGAGAGAAGGTGCTTAAGAACCGGACTATTAACCTTGTCCGTGTCGCTTGGGGCCATCACTCTCCGGGAGAGTCAACCTGGGAGCGCGAGGACGAGATTAGATCTCGGTATCCGCACTTGTTCGACTCAGAAGGTATGTTTCTCCTCATGCCTTGGTAATCCGATTACATGCATATTTTGCACCATTTTGAAATATGTGATCAATGACTGCTAATGATAGGTTGCTTGTGTATATTGTAATTACACCTTGCTTGCCCGAATTTCTCTATCTTGTCTTGGCAGAAATTCCGAGGACGGAATTTTTCTAAGGAGGATAGAGATGTCACTCCCCGATCCCAATAGACGGATTCTTTCATGAATTCTGTACATGGTATCCCGTATTTAGCATCTGCATAATTCTATTTATTATTATTTAATGGTTGCATGTAGTTTTAAGCATGTCATTAGTGGAATGGTTAGAGCATATTTAGAGGTTAGGGTTTTTTTAATCCAACCTAACCCCTATTTATATTCTCTTCCTCACTCTCTCTCCTCATTCACTCCTCCATTTATTTTCCTCAACCACCATCCTTAGGCAAGTACAACTTGCTCAAAAGTAGAGATTTGTGCATTTTTCATTTTAGATTTTTCCTTTGATATTATTTGTCTATATTGTTCTTCTCTTCATTCTCTACAAGTTTAGTTCTTGGAGTTTTTGATTTTAATGGCTTGTTTGGTGTAGATCTAAGTTTTTAAAACTAGGGTTTTATGTATTTACATGGTTTTGATCTACCAAACTTAGTTATTTTCGAAAACTAATGGTCATAGATTGTAGAAAATTTGATTCTACACAATTTTGACCTTTGAAAAGTTAGATTTCGACTTGTTTTGAGGAAGTTATGGCCAAAATAATATTTGGATATTTTCTATGTCATCAGTCCTGGTTTTGGCAGGGATGATGAATAGTGCCGCTGCATAGTGCCGTATAGTGCCGAGCCGCATGAGAATGCTGCATAGTGCCGCATAGTGGCGAGCCGCATGAGGATGCTGCATAGTGCCGCATAGTGTCGAGCCGCATGAGAATGCTGCATAGTACCGCATAGTGCTGAGCCGCATAAGAATGCTGTATAGTGCCGCATAGTGCCGAGCCGCATAAGAATGCTGCATAGTACCGCATAGTGCCGAACCGCATGAGGATGCTGCATAGTGTCGCATAGTGCCGAGCCGCATGAGAATGCTGCATAGTGCCGCATAGTGCCGAGCCGCATGAGGATGCTGCATAGTACCGCATAGTGCCGAGCCGCATAAGAATGCTGCATAGTATCGCATAGTGCTGAATAGTGCCGCATAGTGCTGAATAGTGCCGCATAGTGTCTATTTTGGCTGTTTTTGGCTATTTTAAGTCCTATTTGGCTGAATTGTGGCCAGAATTTCTCCTAACTCCCAACATGAAAGTTGTAGATCTTTGTCTTGGCTTCAAGAATCTTCATGACTAGCGAGCTCTTCACTCCCTAAGTGTATAGTACCTTCTTGTTCTATTTTTCTCTTGTGTTTTGGTCCTCATTCCTGATCTAACTCCTATGCGTATGCTGGATAACCCTATGTGTGTACTAAGGTACAATCTATGTGAGCATCGATGTGCTATCCTATGTGCTAAGTGTTTCTATGTGATACCTGTCAGTACCTCCAAGAGTCCAGCATTTACATAGCAATTGGTCAGTAGCAATGACGTGGCATTGTTGTGTGTCGTATTACACCAAGAAGGGGGTACATACGTATGACTCTATGAGCCCGTAAGGATCACTTCTTGGGGTACTCGTACATTGTACGACATATAGGGGAGTGAGCATGTGACCACGACATGTGAACTCCGAGAATAACCTAGGGATTAACTAGGCAACTAACTTGGTAGATGTATTGGGTGGGAAGAATCCCGAGATCGTGCCATACTAGCCACCCCAGGACCAGTCCTGACGTGTCGGGTTGGCCACCACGGATATGGTTTCACTCGCCTATAGCGGATGGCTATATCCAACTCCTACGAGCTATGTGTTATATGTTTTAGCGCGGTAGCCCTCCGGGGGACCGGTGCATAATCAATGTGCTATATGTCTTATGGTTTGGCTAGCCCTGCTGGGTTGACACGATCTGAGGATTTCTTTTAATCATTATCGCGGGGAAAACTCCGCCAAATATAGAAAGTCGCATGAATGAATGGCCGCTTGAAAAAATGACTTGACTGTGCCTTATAACTTCCGTTAGTAGCCAAGGGACATGGACTGTCATGGTGCGTGGTCCAACCCATGTCCTTGTTTGGTTGTTGGGTTGGGCTATCGTGCTAGGACAGGCTGTGGACCGAGGTTACGACCGAAAGCTTTTATTATTACTAGTATTATTATTATTATTATTTGATTGGGTTTTATCTCACACTTTTGTGCTTCCTTGTGGTACTTGCTATTCGGGGTTGACCCCGCTGGTTTTGTTTGGCCAGATCTCGTAGCAGCGCCTGAGGATCCAAACTTCCTCCCCGACGTCAATGGTGCATACTAGGAGCATGGCTGGCGGGGAACTCGAATGGGTTTCTTCTTCACCACTCTAGTATCTTTACTTATGTTCTGGCGTTTAGCCACCGGCACCTGTTAGCCGGCTAATCTGGATATTTTGTCTTACATAATTTGTAATTAAATCAGACTGCAGCTGAAAACAATTATGTACCTATGACTCTCTGGGCTAGCTAACTTATAAAGCTAGATCCCCATGATCATTTTGATGATGCGTCGGGGACGCCTTACTGCTTTATCTTATATGATCATTATTTACTGCTTCTTGTTTGATTGATTGAGACCTAGATGCTCTGTGAGACCATAGGAGACTTGATTGTAGCATGTACCCCCTTGTCTCTTGACAGCCACGATCGCCGTATGACGTTTATATACCTCGTATGGAGTAGCTGGCCTAGTTCGTCTCCGTATTTCGGTACTGGGACGTGACATATATATTCTTTCTTATTCAGTAGCTGAGATATGTACTCTGGATATTTGCTGGAATATTATCTTAGACTTTTCTATCTTCAGTATTTCCTTGAGTTCTATATCATACCGTGTTTTCTTCCTCCTTAGTTGTGATTGAGTTCATTTACTGCTTAGTATTATATTGCTAGATGTATGTTGACCCAGGACAGCGTTCTACCGCCGACACTGCGGCGTAGGCTGGGCGTTGTGACGTTCTCGTACCCTCATAGTGGGTGCGGGTCGTGACAGTTGCTTTTTCGACGTATCATGGGACTGAAACGGTCGCACGAGGTACGTTATAATTTATCAAACTCGAGAGTCGTAGGCTGAGGCAAACTCACTCATTCGTTCATGCGCATCGCAACACCCACTTGCAGCTGTATTCAAGTTCATCATATCGCTGAGTTTGGATCGTGCACGTATTCAAGGCGTCCCCGAATACGTATATTTCAACCAAGCTTAGCGACTAGCGAAGTCGGACAAGCTACTCGTGATAGTTTTGATTTGCCGATCGTTTTGCTAACTTCGATTTAAAACCGAACTCATGTGTGTATCACATATCGTTATCTCGGTCCTCGAGATTATTCGATTCGCTTCTTAAGCGCTCTTGTCAATGAAATCAATATGATTTCTTTTTAGCGGAGCCGACCAAGTCTAAAAAATTCCCATCCGATTCGAGACCAAACATTGTACTGTCATCGAGTACGTCTTCCAATCAATGATTCAATTCGTTATCCCAACTTTACTTGTGCGTCATTTATTCCTATCATTCCCTTCGTTTGGGGCCAATCTCATCGTCGCTCACGCACACTCCCGGTTCCCTGTCCTACTCTAAGTCTTGCTGCCCCAAGTCTATCGTCCGTCCGGACGATACTGTAAGGTCAATCGTACAAGTTCAATCACTCGACATAGGGTCGTCCGCCTATCTGCTAGGTCATCCCTCAGGGTCATAGTTACAAGTCAAGTCCGTGGCTCATCGTGCAAGGTCGTTGCACGACGCTCGCCCCAAATTCTATGGTCAAACCATTTGTTCGTTTGTACGGGAGTTTCTATCCAAGCTCGCGTCACTTAGATTTCTAAACATCGAGCATGATCACCAAATCTGCATCAAGACTTACGTTGCACATATTCAATTCCGTTCAATCACCAGTTCTAACAAATTTATGTATTCGATCACGAGGTCATCCAGCTCGACAATACATTGCGCCTCAATCTCACGCGAGTCCGATTATCCACGGCGGTTCATGAATCACCATGCAACGCTCCCGCGGAATAATCATTCTCATCGGGGAGTAACTCTTGTTTGAGTTTTAGACTAACCCATTCTCGATATACAGATTGGACCTATTCAATCCTCAAGTTTAATTCTTCAAACACAAATTCCTTTTCGAGTCCACCTTTGCGTCAAACCACAAGTCGAAGCAATCAGATTGCCACGCCATCCAAGTTCAATCACTGCCGCTGTATGAATCACCATATCAGCGCTCACGCGAAGTGATCGTCATAATCCGGCGCGACGCATGTGCGAAGCTGGAGTTGCGCTCGCATAAGACAAGAACGTCAACGTTGTGGTTGTCAACGAAGCAAATCCAAGCATTCACATTTTTATCCAAGCCAAATCTATCTTTTCCTCGACACATTTTTAACATCTCAAGTATAGCATCCAACGGAACAATGACATTTGCACGACCGTCATTCGCCGAGTCAGAGTACCCCCGAGTTATCGCATATCGATCTTTGATACGCCTCAATACCATTGACGATATGCGTAACCTGATGATCTTCCTTTGCAACCGATTTCGAGTCGTGCGTTGATGCTGTTGTCCGAGTTGGATATTCCACAATTTCTTCGATATTCAAGATAAAGTTTGATCGCTATTCCTCAAGCTAGTTTCAAGATCGTTGTCCAAACTCAAGTCACAATTTATTCGAATCAATCCGAAATCGTACGCGCGATCCTCTAAGTTTTCTCGATCAAGACCATTCCTTTTTTATTCATCGTTCCGAGTTGTTTTCTAACTTGCGTTGCCCATTCACAAGTTGTCCGAACGACATCTCGTTCGGGACACACGAAGTCACGATCAACTAAGCGTGACGCGTACTAAGGCTTTGCACGATTGCATCGTTTTCTCTGACATACTCGTTCTATCCGTACATCCTTTAGTCTCGCTCGAATAACTTCTAAGACGTCCATACACCACTCAGGGTTCGAGCCACTCGACTAGTCGTCGACACTTATTCTTATTCTTTCTCGAAGCTATCATATACACCACTCGGGTTCAAGTCATTCTATAAATCCTCAATCACATTCGCATCACGCGGTAAGACATCCTTCAGATTCGTTTGACGAATCTCTAACGTAATCGCTCACGTCGCCTCGACGTACTAAGTCGTTCGCACTAATCCTCAAAATCCAAAAAATCTTCCGTGCACGCCTAAGCGTTAGTTTGATAGCGTTCCTATCGATATACACTCTAAGTGTATCTCCGTTCTCGATCGAGCGGTACTTGATATCGCTCGCAACTCGATTGCATCAGAAGTTGAGGTGCGCGACACGCGGACTAAGTTGTGCCGCATAACCATCCCGTGCGGGCTATATTCAAGTTTGCACGCTCACTTGCTAATGTCGATGTAGGACTATTTGGGTACGCACGTGACTTGCTAACTTAGCATGTGTTTTCTATCGAGTCATGTTTAACATCGTTCGGCACAAAGGCCTTCGCCTATCGATCCCATTCAACCAAGTACTCGTACGAGCTTTTGAAAATATTAGACTTATTGTATGGAACATCCTAAGGCACAACGAGAGAGAGCGTACACTTCTTTTGTTTCAACGAGCTTTCAAAACTGAGAGAATCGAAATGAAGTCCAAGGATGTAAAGCCGTGCTCTGATACCAATCTGTCATGCCCCGCTCCCGCAGGAGCGATCGTCCTCGCTAAGGCGTGATGCCGCACGGGCCTAGGTTGCGCCCGTGCAAGGCTATGTCCAGAAACGGCCGATTTGAGCTAGGCCACAGAGTCGCACAGAGTGTCCCCATTTACAGCGAAAAGTAAACGAACACAAATTTGAAGCGAATTCAATCTCTTTATTGATATTCAAGAAGTTTACAAGCGACGCTAGGCCGATATTACAAATCGCTCAAGCTCTCTCTCTCTGAAACATAAAAGGCGTGCCAAGTGGCTTACAACATGGAATGATTTATGGCGATGTTCTGATACATTATGTCCGGTATAGGGTGCTTCAGTTTCTTGCAATATTCCAAGGCCCCAGAGTTGGCTCCGCGCCTTAGCACGTACGATGGAAGCTCCGCACTCGCCGACGTCTCCTGCATCATGCATGCAGACTGTGGGGTTATCAGTACATTGTTATGCACTGGTGGGGAGGCTAGCTCGCCCACAATGCTATCATTACCAAACACGTTCTATTTACTTTTGTGCATCTCTATCATTTATTGTCTTTCTAATCTTGCCTTAGGATCAATTTCATGGCATATGTCATAACCTATCCCGTGTTGCCAAATTCAAGTGTCGTATGGAAATACATGCACGACTTACCCATACTTACCGTCCGGCCTTCCCTGTCCAAGTAAACCAAGTTAGTCAACAATTCATATGGAGCAACATAATGTGATTCTTGGAAACATTCAATATCAAGGGCGTGTCCCTGCCTCAGTTACTAGCGCGTCGTAGGCGTATTCTCTAACTCATTGTACGAAGTATTCATTATCATTTGGTGTGATATATTTCAAGCTTATTCAGAAGGTGCTTTGTTCAGATTAACTTAGACTACTTTGATTTCAATGTAAGGACTTGCACGTGGATAGCCACCAGCAAAGCCCACTTAATCTATATGCACCGGTCGCTGGCATCACAAGCCAATTTGGATATATTCTCCTTTGGTAATTTCTCACCTATCACTGTGTGCGGCTGGTTCACATCTGATAGTCTTTTGAAATTACCCCGTACTTACGTCTCCTGGGTGGCCAAGCCCCCTCCAGTTAGCCCGTAAGCCCCTTTTTGATTCCGTCTAGGCCGGCATATCCCCCCTTTGATCATGCCACGGAATCCCTTTTTCTTCACAGTCACGGCATCGCCACCCCTCGCCCGTGTCGTTTGTCCACGACCATTTCGTATTAACTTATCTTTTTAACTTAACGGCTGTCTTTGAGCCGTAGGCTAACCCTTAGCCTTAATGCGTTATCGACCAGGTTGACGTCCGTGCAGCGCGGGTAGCGAGCCCCGTTGTACGTGCCCATCATACCTGTCGCTAACCATTTCCATCCTTCTTATATTTTATTCATTCTTTCTTTCACTTGTTCATTCATTCGTTGATTCATTCATTCACTTATTCGTTTACTCTTTCATTCATACATTACGTAACTCTTTGTGCGGGAGTCGCCTTGGCGACCCATCGGTCCCATATATAGCTTTTCAATGTTGCTATACTCTACTCGGAACGACTATATTGATAGTCTTCCCATTTTATTGTTGTAACCCATTCATTGTTTCATTGTTGAACGCATAAGGGACTTGAACGCAAGCTTGTGCCTTAGCACGAGCGTGGAGCGCGGTGCGAGAGTTCTCGTATTTTCCATGTTTTTTTCCATATTCTATACAAGCATACAAGATGGGATTATTCCCTTAGCTAGGTACGTTGGGTCATTTATTAGCATGCGCGGTGTTATCGCCTAGCGACTTCAGTGATAGTGTCCGTATTGTTATGTGTCTAGGCTAAGCAAAGACGGGTTCATCGGAGCCACCCACCTTAGCGATATTTGTATCGGCCGAGCGATACTCCGAGCGCGCCTTTGATAGTCTAAGTCTGGATTCATCTTTGACGAGCTATTGTAAGTCTTGCATCGATTCGCATCGATACTTCATCGGGTCGACGCAACTCTTCGAGTCGACGGCTCGTTTGAGTCGTTATACTTGCCGTTTGAATCGACGTTCCGCTAGGGCGGAGCGGGTCATTACAGCTAAGCACCCTCAGCTTCAGCATCAGCCGTTCCAGCATCATCAGCAGCAGGTGCAAGCCAGGGCACCTGTCCAGAGGGTTCAGCAGCGTCCGGGGCAGGATGATCCTCCGTGCCACTACTACAAGAAGCCCGATCACCTCTTTGAGTTCTGCAGGAGGAGGCTGGGTTTGTGTCTCTTTTGCGGTGCCGCTGGGTATCAGATGCGGGAGTGTCCTAAGAACTTCCGTGTTGCTGGAGCAGCTCAGAGGGCACCTGTTCCGAGGACACCAGCTGGTGTGCCTGTAGTTCAGCAGCGGGGTCCACTTCCGACCCAGCAGCAGCAGTTTGTCCAGCACCGCCAGCAGAAGGGTGTTCAGGGTAGATCTTTTGCTCTTGCAGCCGAAGAGATGGAGCCTATTGCAGATGTTATCGCAGGTTCTGTTCTGTTCGATTCTTTTACTGCCTTAGCCTTGTTTGATTCTGGTGCTACGTACAGTTTTGTGTCTGTTTCTTTTACTCTTAGGCACAATATCATTACTGAGTATCTTGGTAGGACTTGCAAGATTATGACTGGGAATGGCATCATCATGGTTAATAATGTTTGCAAGAGGCGGAGAGTTTCTTTGAGAGGCCGGGAGCTGAGTGCGTGTTTGCTCGTAATGCCACTTCTGAGTTACGATGTGGTACTCGGTATGGACTGGTTGAGCATGCACCATGCTAGCATCGACTGTAGAGGGAACAGGATTCTGTTCAGGCCGCCGGTTGAGCCAGATTTTGAGTTCACCAGGGGTGCAGCGGAGCCAGGAGATGGATTCTGCGGAGCGTTGTTGGCGGGGCCGGTTTTGCCACATCCACTTATTGCTGAGTTCTTGGATATTTTTTTCGAGGAGTTGCCCGGGATGCCGCCAGATCGTGATATTGAGTTTTCTATAGACATAGTGCCGGGCGTCGAGCCTATCTCTCAGTACGTCTATAGAATCAACAACAGTGAGTTAGCGGAGCTGAAGAAACAGGTCGATGAGCTGGAGGACAAGGGCTTTATTCGATCTAGTTCTTCATCTTGGGACGCGCCAGTTCTTTTTGTCCCGAAGAAGGATGGTACAGTACGTATGTGCATTGATTACAGGGCGCTCAACAACTTTACCATCAAGAACAAGTATCCTTTGCCAAGGATTGATGACTTGTTCGACCAGTTGAGCGGGGCGAGGGTGTTCTCGAAGATCGACTTGCGTACCGGGTACCATCAGCTGAAGGTGAAGCGGGATGACATTTCGAAGACTGTATTTCGGACTCGCTATGGCCAGTATGAGTATACCGTCATGCCGTTTGGGTTGACCAACGCCCCGGCGGTATTCATGAACTTGATGAATAAGGTATTTTATCAGTACCTTGACAAGTTCATGGTGGTCTTCATCGATGACATTCTCATCTATTCGAAGACACCAGAGGAGCACGAGGAGCACCTGAGGATTGTGTTGGACACTCTCAGGAAGGAGCAGCTGTATGGAAAGCTGTCCAAGTGCGAGTTCTTCTTGGATCGCGTGGAGTTCCTAGGCCATGTTGTCTCTGGCGAAGGAATTTCAGTGGATCCGAAGAAGATTTCTGCAGTGGAGTCCTGGTCTACGCCGAGCTCAGTAGCAGAGGTTCGGAGTTTTCTAGGTCTGGCAGGTTATTACCGGAGGTTCGTGCAGGACTTTTCCAGGATTGCCCAGCCGATGACCCGACTTACCAGGAAGGATGAGGAGTTTGTTTGGTCCGAGGAGTGCCAGGCCGCCTTCGAGGAGCTGAAGGCGAGGTTGACTACATCTCCTATCTTGACGCTGCCATCTGGATCTGGTGGTTATACGATCTACAGTGATGCTTCAGGATGGGGATTGGGTTGTGTACTTCAGCAGCACGAGAAGGTGATCGCCTATGCATCTAGGCAGTTACGTCCTCATGAGAGAAACTACCCTACCCACGATCTGGAGCTGGCAGCGGTCATCTTTGATTTGAAGCTGTGGAAACACTATCTGTACGGAGAGCGTGTGGAGATTTACACTGACCACAAGAGCTTGAAGTACGTGTTTACCCATAAGGAGCTGAATATGAGACAGAGGTGATGGTTAGAGCTGATAAAGGATTTTGATATATCCTTACAGTACCATCCGAGGAAGGCCAACGTGGTCGCGGATGCTTTGAGCATGTATCCAGTGGCCATATGTTTGACGATGGATCGTCACTTTCTGGCAGATCTAGGGAGTTTGGGCATAGAGGTGATAGTTTCTGGGTTTGAGGCGCAGATGTGGGGTCTCCAGGTGCAGTCAGAGCTGATGAACAGATTCAGGGCAGCTCAGTTTGAGGATGAGGCTCTGAGAGTCATCAGGGAGAAGGTTCGGGCAGGACTGTTGGATGAGTTCTCTATAGCGGAAGATGGGTCGTTGAGGCATGGTACCAGATTGTGCGTGCCGAGCGGAGGACTTCGGGAGGAGGTTCTTCAGGAGGCGCATCGTTCTCAGTACTCTATGCATCCTGGGGCCAATAAGATGTATAGAGACTTGAGATAACATGTTTGGTGGTATGGCATGAAAAGCGAGGTGGCTCAGTTCGTTTCTAGATGCTTGGTGTGCCAGCAGGTGAAAGCCGGGAGGCAGAGACTAGGTGGATTGCTCCAGCCACTACCCATTCCTGAGTGGAAGTGGAAGCATATCACTATAGACTTTGTATCTGGGCTTCCGCGCTCTCTAGGAGGGAATGATACGATTTGGGTTATTGTTGATCGATTGACCAAATCGGCCCACTTTTTGCCTTTCAAGGTGGGTTTGTCTACGGAGAGGTTGGCCGAGATGTACGTGCGGCAGATAGTCCGATTGCACGGGGTTCCAGTGAGTATAGTCTCGGATCGGGACAGCCGATTCACTTCCCACTTCTGGAGGAGTTTGCAGCTTAGCTTGGGCACATCGTTCAAGTTCAGTACCGCATACCACCCCCAGACAGACGGACAATCAGAGAGGACGATTCAAACCCTCGAGGATATGTTTCGTACCTGTGTCTTGGACTTCGGGGGATCTTGGGAGGACCACCTTCACTTGGTAGAGTTTGCTTACAACAACAGCTACCAAGCCAGTATAGAGATGTCACCTTTCGAGGCTCTATACGGACGGAGGTGTTGTACTCCCTTATCTTGGGATGATATCGGCGAGAGGGTTTTGCTTGGCCCTGAGATGGTAGTGGATGCTGCAGAGAAGGTCAGGGTTATCAGAGATAGACTTCGGGTGGCGCAGAATAGGGAGCGACATTGGACCGATAGCCACCGGAGGCCGTTGGAGTTTGAGGTATAGTTTAGATTTTTCTAGTATTTGAGTCTGATTGTGATTGTTTTAGATCAAGCTTTAAGTCTTGTATTTTTGTTCTAGGTTGATGATCTTATGTTCCTGCGGATTTCTCCGACGCGTGGCACGATTCGTTTTGGTGGCGGCGGGAAGCTTAGTCCACGATACATCAGACCTTTCCGTATCTTGGGCAGGGTCGGTGCAGTGGCTTACCGACTGGAGTTACCGCCCGTACTAGAGGGAGTGGACAGCGTGTTCTACGTGTCGCAACTGAGACGGTACGTGGCAGATCCCAGTCACGTCTTGGACCACTCCGAGATCGAAGTGGGACCGACACTCAGCTATCCAGAGAAGCCGGTTGAGATCTTGGACCGAAGAGAGAAGGTGCTCCGGAACCAGGTCATTCCTTTGGTTCGCGTTGCATGGAGGCACCACTCTCCAGGTGAGTCTACCTGGGAGAGAGAGGACGATATGCGGGAGCGATTCCCATATCTTTTCGGGCCTTGAGGTAAAATTCTTTCTTTTCTTTCCTTGTTCAATTCATGATTGCTGTGTTAGTGTTCTCATTCAATTTCGAGGACGAATTTTTTTTAAGGAGGGTAGATTTGTCACCCCAGTTTTCGAATCAGGGGTATTTTTGTCATTTTCCAAGTTTTATAATTTTTGGGAATTTTATTTGATTTTATATGATTTTTAGGAATTTGTTTGATTTAGTTTGAATTTTATCCAATTTGGACTTAAGTTGGAGACCCAGTTAGCCTGGACATTAGTGGGACCCACATACTAGCTGGGCTTGGCCCACATACCATCCTAACTAGGCTAGAAACCAATAAACCATACTTCCATGGCTTAACTAGTCATTTAGAGACTTAATTAGTCAATTTGGAGTTGAACCGAAACAAACCGAACCAAACCAAATTCAATTCAAACCAAACAAAGTCTAATGGGTTGGGGGCTTAATGGATCTCCACCCAAACCAACCAACCCCCCCTTGGCCGGCCATGAATAGGCCACTCCCCCTCTCTCTTTCTTCACTCCTAAGTAAACTCTTTCTCTCCATTTCCTTTTCTTTTTGAAGCTTCTTCTCCAAGAGACCAATTCTAGGTAAGCTCTTAATCCCTCATTTATTTCTCTTTAGCATTTATTTCTTTCACAATAAATGTGGAGGAGATCATTCTCCACATTTTGACCATAGCTTTATAGGTTTTTCCTAAAATCTAGTTTAAGGACTTATTAGGGGTTTTCTTTATTAGAGAGATATATAATATATATGTGTATATATATTTATATGTATTTGTGTGTAGAGGAGAGTGGTGGTGGTGTTGTCATGAGAGAGAGAGAGAGAGAGAGAGAGAGAGAGAGTGTGTGTGTGTGTGTGTGTGTGTGTGTGTGTGTGTGTGTGTGTGTGTGTGTTCGTGTGAGAGTGTGTGTGTGTCAATATATTTACATGTGTGTGTGTATGTATTTATATATATAGATATGTGTGTGTGTATGTATTTATATATATAGGTAGGAGTGTGTGTGTGAGTGTCTATATGTATATATATGTAGATGTGTTTGTGTGGTTGAGAGTATATATATATATATATATATATATATATATATATATATATATATATATATATATATATATATATATATATATATATAGAAGGAGAAGTAGAGGAAGTAGGAGTAGAAGAAGAAGAATAAGAAGGGAAGTAGCAGCAGTAGCACTGCAGTAGTAGCAGCAGCTACTGCAGGAGCAGCAGCAGCAGCAGCAAAATGCAGTGGCAGCAGCATCAAGCAGGAGCAGCAGTAGCAGTAGGTTAAGAAGAATTAGAAGGAGAGGAATAAGAAGAATTAGAAGAAGAAGAAGAAGAATTAGAAGGAGAGGAATAAGAAGAATTAGAAGAAGAAGAAGAATAAGGAAAAGAATGAGAAGAAGAATTAGAAGGAGAGGAATAAGAAGAATTAGAAGAAGAAGAACAAGGAAAAGAATTAGAAGAAGAAGGATAAGGAATAAGAAAGAAAGAATAGGAAGAAGGAAAAGAATAAGAAGAATTAGAATTAGGAGAAGGAAGAAGAATTAGGAGAAGGAGAAGGAGAAGGGAAAGAAGAGTAGTGTTAGAGGGAGTATTTGAATGAGATTGAGTGAATCGGATTTAGTGAAGGGGTGAAATCGAGCTCCGAGTGTCGAAACGCGTTGAAACTTGGAGAAAACCTAGATTACGTGAATTAGATTTTGTGGGTAGGCTCCCGAGTTGAAATTGGGGTATCGTGTGGGAGTAGGACGATGGTATCGCACCTTACCATTGCATATCTTGAGATATTCAAGATAATCGGCAATAGGCCGTAAGATGGACTGCATATCCTACTACCCTAGGAAGCTTGGTAGGTAATGATAGTGTAGGCTAGTATCCTACTACCCTAGGAAGCACGGGTCGAAATACCAAGCGTAGGTAGGCTAGCTTGGTATTTGCCTAGGTTAGAAATTTACCTTTGTAAAGGGTAAATTAAGATATTGGCCTACGACCAAGATATGGACTTATGAGTCCAAAATGGACTCGGACATGGGTTGTAAGGGTTGGTAATGATTAGAAATAGTCGCCTAGACCTAGTCTTGACCTTGGTTGACCACGGTTGACTTTTTAGACCAAAAGTCAACTATGGGTCAACACTTTACCCAATTTAGTCCCAAATTCCATTAGACTTGAACGGTTGACCAAAAGTCAACTGTTAGTCACCATTGACCTAGAGTTGACCAGAGTTGACCCGTTGACCAAAAGTCAACTGTAAGTCAACTTTTGACCTAGTTTGATATGGGTTGACTTCCAATGTTCTCCTATGACCAAGGTTGACCCAACTAGGCGTGTCTTGACCTAGAATGACTTAATAAAATTTAATTTGATTTGACTTTACTTCCTAAACATAGTATTGATACGTCTTGTTCTTTATAGGTCATCGAGGCGCTGCATTGGATCCAGTTGACATATTATATCATATCATAGACGAGTACATTCTCTGATAACTTTTTCCCAATTTATGATAACTGTTATGATTCATGTACTTAGTGTAGATATGCTTATTCCTGACACATGGTTCTCACGGATTGGTCTTCCTGGATCTCGATGAGAGATGTTTCTCCTTGTTAGCTTGGAATGTATTGTGCAAGCTCCCTTGTAGCTCTTGCGCAATATGTGGTCACTGATTCTAGAGAAGACTTGCTCCCTTCTCATTAGAATCCCGTGTAGTGACGTATCCTGTTTGGATCCATTCTACCAGTTGGGGGTAGGAGGAGTAGTAGCGTATGCATGTGATCAAATCCATCTTGCATTCTTGAACAGTGTTAGTCATATACCGCACTTATGACTAGCCAGGCCAGTTCTTACAGGTTCCCAAGCCGGTCACAAGCTGAAACTACTACTCATACACATTGGATAGATGGCTTACCTTGATTTGTGTACATACCATGATCAGTTCTACTTTTCTGTTCTAGCTCTAGCTCTACAGCTTACCATGCCATGATACATATATGTACACTCCATGATTTCATTGTATATGCTCTATTTACAGTCTTATAGCTTTTATTCTATCTTGAGATCTGTTATGAGATATATGTACTCGTTCCATCCTGACCGGATATGTTGAAAATATTACAGATGCAGAGGAGAACTATTACTGCACTTACTACGGCCCACCGGACGTAGTGGGTTTAGAGACAGATACCCTAGATCCGCAGGGTGCAGTACCGCAGGGCGAGATACCGCCTATCCTGTAGATAGAGTAGGTTTTTGTACTGGACCTTGTCTCCAGTCACTCTTGGGACTGTTATTATTTTGGCTTGTATTAGAGACTTTGGACTTAGACTTGTATATTATTTGTGTTTGGACTTGACAGGTTATATTTTATTGTCATGTTGTCTTTATCTTTCAGTCTTTACTATATCATCTTAGAGTTGTGATTGAGCACTCATATATTATCATTGCTTGTCCTCCGTTCGGAGTTGACCATATTCTCGACAGGTTTTGATATTATATAAACTGTTGTTAGAGTAGTAAACCTACAGCATTTCACACCGTTTTTACGGTGTGGACTGGGTGTCGTTACGCACACGTGCCCTTACAGCGGGTGCGGTCATGACACCACCCTCCCTAACTTTATTTTCACCCTCCCTAACTGTTTGCTGACACTTTCTCTTGTTGTGGCATGTTTGCTGGCATTTAGAACATTTAACCTAAATGTAACTAAAGACTGAACATAAATGTACCTAAAGTGTAGACTGAACTGAACATAAATATACCTAAAGACTGAACTGAACATAAATGTACCTTCTTTATAGGATCAACAGGTGCATTCTGACACTTTCTCTTGTTGTGGCCTGTTTGCTGGCATTTAGAACATTTTATTACAACTCCAGTTCTCCTCATTGCATATCTATTTTTGGGGGGAGGTTCATCATTCTTCTTATTTCTTGCCTTCTTTGGACGTCCTGGTCTTTTTTTAACAAATAGTGGTGCACATATAGGATCACCTACGCCAGGAGGCCATAATCTGCTATCTGGTATTGGAAAAATTATCTCAAAATAGCACTTCTTCCAAGTACTAATGTGATAGCATTCATCAACATAACTTTCTGCTTCTTTCCTGAGATGGTGTATTGCTGCTATTGCATGCAAGCAAGGAATTCCAGAAAGTTGCCATACTTTGCAGTCACATATCCTACTGTTTGTGTTCAAAGTGTAAATTCCACTCTCATGTGAAACTTCAAAACTTGTAGAAAAATGACCACCATGGTGTAGTCATATAGACCATATCATTTGCACAATAAAGAGAGGTAAGAATCATACTTGATGTATTGCTGCTATTGCATGCAAGCAAGGAATTCCAGAAAGTTGCCATACTTTGCAGTCACATATCCTACTGTTTGTGTTCAAAGTGTAAATTCCACTCTCATGTGAAACTTCAAAACTTGTAGAAAAATGACCACCATGGTGTAGTCATATAGACCATATCATTTGCACAATAAAGAGAGGTAAGAATCATACTTGATGTATTGCTTATTATGTATATTGTTTACACAAAGTAAAGAGCACCATGGTCCCCCACACAATGGTCCCCCACACAATTAAGAAATACTGTATCATATGTCCACCACATACAGTTAGCACATGTTATGTGGTCCCGACAACCTTTCTATACATTAGAACAAACAACACACGTGCATTATGGATTACTCAGAAAAACCGTAAGAAAATCCAAAGTCAGAGAATCAAAAAATTGACTTCATATGTAAAAAAATTGACTTCATACTTTGCAGACACACGTGCATTATGGATTACTCAATATAAACCCTAAATTGACTTCATATGTCGAAAAAAATCCTAAGTCAGAGAATCAAAAATCAAAACCCTAAAAATCAAAACCCTAAAAATCAAAACTCATGCATCAAAATATTAACACGAAAATTGTGGATTACAAACGTACATAGCTCAGAAAAACCTAATTTAGAAAAATGTCAGAAATCCTAAATCACAAAATTAAAAAATTAAAACCCTAAGATCAAATGCTTAGAGATGGAGATGGCATGAGGAATGTGTAGAGATTTTACCTTCTTTGGGATCGGGTAAAGATCAAATGAGAGAGAGAGAGAGAGAGAGACTTTCTTTCTTTCGAAATTTCTAATTAAATCGGTCTTAACTTTTCTTTCTATTCCTACAGGATCTTTAAGAGAGCAAGGGCTTTTTCGTCTTTTTATCTTTGCTGTTAACGTCGTTAGGGTACTAAGTAGTCTAATTATAGTTGAGGTATCAATCTGTTACGAAAAAAAGTTTAGGGTATCAACTTGAAAAAGTGTGATAGTTGAGGGTAACAATAAGCAATTAAGCCTTAAAAAAATTATATTTTGAATGATAATATTGTGCCATTATCTATTTGTTAAAATTTATTACCCAATCCACTTCAATAAAAAGTTTCGAAAATTTGTTACAACGATAAAATCTTTAATGAAATAGGATACAAGATAATAAGTTTAAAAATATATTAAGTGCAGAAATTTGAGTTTTTTGTTTAAGTTGGTTTGATTTGTTTTAGTTTTAATTTGTTTGATTTAATCTTGTAATTTGATTTCTTTCAATATTTTGATTTAGTCTATTAGGTATTTTGTTACTCTCTATGCTATTATGGATGATAACAAAATCTTTTACTTACTAGTTATTATCAATATTTTATTTTATTTTTATCACTAGAAAATAATTTATTTATTTATACACAAAACTTATTTAATTTAAAAAATTAAATAAATAATTATATATTTGTATATAAATTTTAAATATATTAGATAACAAATAATTATTTTCTTATCATCCAAGATTTATCAGATAATAGTTATTATCTATATTAGATAATAAATAATTAAAATTATCTATATGAATGGAATATTTATAATAACAAATTATGTTTTAGTTATATCATAAAATATTTATCAGATAATAGTTATTATCAATATTTTTTTTATATAACTAAAAGCTAATTTGTTATGATAAATATTCCGTCATATAGATAATTTAATAGAACAAATAGATAATTTTAATAGAAACTCGTTGTTAATTTAAATTTGACAAATATAATTAAGGTTCAAATATTTTTTTTTTAAAACAAATAGTTAATACTACAATATTATCATTAACAATATAAATTTTTAAAAACATATTCAAAATTTATTATGGATAATTTGGACAAACTACATTCAAAATTATAAATTATATTTAAACAAACTACTTGATATTTTTTCAAGCTCCCTTAGTACCCTCTACCACACGCCAAGTCACTTGGCCCGTGTCCCACCCACTCTAAATTAGATGGCGCATGCGTGACTTGGCTTGTGCCCTTCCACAATTATTCCAAACTTCTTCAGTTTTTTAGAATTCCGACAAACTTCTTTATCTTGTAGAAAAATTTCTGTAATTATATATCTTGAAGTAACGGCAGAGTTCTATTTCTCTATAATAATACTAGTGTGGCGTGAATGTTAGTCGCCAAACAC
Organism: Iris pallida; assembly: GCA_029216955.1. NCBI lineage: Eukaryota > Viridiplantae > Streptophyta > Magnoliopsida > Asparagales > Iridaceae > Iris > Iris pallida. The sequence continues at coordinate 24,449,374 of JANAVB010030817.1, forward strand.
AAATATTTAATGAACCCGCAAGAATTAAGTTGTTCTTGCACTCAAGGATAGATGTATGTAAGCTTGCACATAATATGATGATTTCCTTTGGAAGTTGGATTATTTTCCATGGACAAATTCCCAAGTGTTCAACACGTCTCCTCTTCTTTGCCCACAATTTGGTTCAGGTGTTGGGTTCACCAAACCCATTACTCTCACCTGAGTTTAGGCAATCCAAACCACCATTAGTCAGCAAGTGTTTGAATAATAATAGTACTACTCACATCTATGCTTATGGATAACACCAATATCTATCTGGTGCGTAATATATTCTTCGGAAGTGCTACGTTGTCTGCGGACTTGGATTGTAGTCCTGGCCCGCTCGTGTCGTATTCTGATTAGTCGGAGGGCTGGTGGGTCCGGGAGTTAGCAGACGAGGACTAATTAGGTGGTGACATGTGACCCGCGGGCCAGGATTGCGGTCCAAGTCCGCGGACAACGTAGCATTTTCGTATATTCTTTCCTACAGTAATAAATAAGAGAATTTGAATCTAATATTTATTAGGTATGAAAAGAGAAAATGATGTAAGAAAATTACATAATTAAATATCCAAATTGTTTTTAATTTACTTCTCTTTTCTTAATTTCCCTTCAAAAATAAATCAGTGAAATATCTTAACAAATCGCTCCTAATCAAAAGCGAGTCAGTTATTTCCATGTCACACACCCACGTTGGAACCGGTCATTCACCCACAATTTTCTCCTTCAGCTGACCAATGTACCCTTTTAAATTTCACATAATTATAACTAAACCTCTATTTAGGAGGGACATTTCCGTCATTCCTGGGATCCTCTTTGGATATTAGGGGGCTTCGGTTGGGATCTATATAAAATTAGCAAAGGATCAAAGCTGTCCTCCATAACGAAATCTAAAGAAAAGAGAGAGCATGATGTTGATATAATCATTTGTAAAGATTTTAAGACGGAGAAGTGTCTCTTCTCTTCTTTCACACAATAATGTTGATGTGATTGATTGATTGATATTGTGACAATGGGAAGAGGAGGTGCAAAATTTTCTCAGCTCTCTGCATTTTTTGTAGTCTCTCTTAATTTGTTTAGACCCTTAAATTTCTTAATTTTTGGTGTTCGGTGAACTTTAAAATTTCAACTTCCCCCCCCCCCCCCCCCCCCCCAAAAAATTGTCGTCCTGTTTGTTCTTGTTTACTGAAATAGATCAAAATAATATTTTTTTTAATTGAATTTAGTGTTTCAATAGGGAGACAGTAAAAAAAAATGTGAATTTTTCCAGCAAATTTTGCTTGGCATTGCTCTTACTTGCTGAAATTGCTAAAAATGACATCTTGATTTGGTGGTTTTCTTTCAAGGTTATGTTATTTTCGGTATAGTTTGTGTTTGAATTCACTCTCCAAATGGTAATTTTTGGTCTTGATCGTGCCAAAGTTTGGTTCTTTTACAGCTCGCACGTGGTGCTGCTGAATTTATAGCTTGTTTTTATGTTGGATTCGTTTCGAACTTCGGAATTTTAGGAGGTGGTATGCTTCAAATTTCGAACTTCGGAAAAAACGAAACAAAAGAGCAATGGTTGGAATTATTTTGACTGTGATTGTACGTACAACCCCTTCAAAAGAAGGATTTTGGTTGCTTTTTTTGTGTTCAAAGAAAGAAAGCTCAATGTTCTAGTGGTACTAATGATTACGGAAATTTAATTTAATTTTTTTTTTTTTGTGTGTGTGTTCTTGATCCTTGGTTTGTCAGTGGCGGAGGCCGGAAATTATGAGATGGACTACTCGGAGTTGACGAAGATCATCTTCACCAGGATTCAGAAGGCCGAGCCGGAGAATGCCGTCAGAATCATGGGGTGCATGCTGATCAAGGAGCCCGGCGAGCAAGAAATGCTCCAGCTGGCCTTCGGCCCCGACGCCAACCTCCTCTCCAAGATCGCCGATTCCAGAGCCTTGGTCGGCATGCTGTCCCCGAAGACCCCTCCCCCCGTCCCGTCCCAATGCGGCAACGGCGTTTCCTTCTCTCCCGCGCCGCCGCCGCCGCAGCCGCAGCGCCCTTTCCCGTCCCCGGCCGCCTTCCACCCGCACTGGGACCCCCCGCAGCTCGCTCGCTCCGACTTCGTCTTCGGAGAGGACTGCCACTACCCAATGAATCCGGTCGGCAGTTACTACTGCCAAGACGCGCTCGTCCCTTCCCGGGCGAGCAGGAGGACCCCGAGCCTCCCGGAATTCCCGATCAAGGCCTGCCACTACTTCTCCAAGGGCTACTGCAAGCACGGCGGCGGCTGCCGCTACTTCCACGCGCAGCCCTTTCCCGACGGCCACTCCAGCGCAGAGTACAACGCAGGAGGAGGAGGAGGCGGCGGTGGCGAGGATCACCACGGGATGTCGCCTGGCTCGCTCGCGAAGCTCGAGAGGGAGATCGCCGAGCTCCTCAAGTCGAGGAGGAGGATGCCCGTCTCGATCGCGTCCCTCCCCATGCTGTACTTCGAGAAGTACGGGAGGAACCTCCAGGCCGACGGCTATCTGACGGAGAGCCAGAGGCACGGGAAGTCCGGCTTCAGCCTGACCAAGCTACTTGCTCGGTTGAAGAACAGTATCCGCCTCATCGATAGGCCGCACGGGCAGCACTCGGTGATACTGGCCGAGGATGCCCTGAGATACATGGAGTACAGGAACGACAGGACTGACCCGGGTCCGATTGTTGCAAGTTCACATCAGATCTACCTCACTTTTCCGGCGGAGAGCGCCTTCACCGAAGATGATGTCTCCAACTATTTCAAGTAACTACATTTTATGGCCTTGTTGGTACAGCCCTTCTTGTTCGTCCTCTCGTCGCCTACTTATCGTTGTCTCTTGTCGTCCTCTGTCAGGCAATATGGGCCGGTTCGTGATGTGAGGATCCCCTCTCAGGAGAAGAGGATGTTCGGGTTCGTGAGCTTCCTCTACCCGGAGACTGTCAACGTGATCTTGATGAAGAGAAACCCACATTACATCTGCGGCGCTCGTGTTCTTGTCAAACAATATAGGGAAAAATCAAGGATCATCGACAGGTACACTCCCATTTGTTCTAAGGATAATTCATGGAGATACAAACATGAAGTACAATATTAGATACGTTTTCATGCTATGTTTTGATAAGTAAACAGTAAAATTCTTCTTCTATAAACAAAACTGAATGGCTATAGTTTTGTAATTGAAGAATCCATGTATACTGTTTGAGTTAAGCCCATGTTAAGTGTGTATAGGACACGACACGACACAGACACTCCAGGAGTACACTTGGAAGGTAAGTGCTGGATACATGTCATGGTGGCGTTATCGGGTCCTGTTAATCTCCATTAAAGGAAGTTTGTTTCTCTTTGAAGTTCTTTTAAGCAGCCTGGTACAACAAAGTCCCTGGCAATTTGCAATATAACTGTTGTTGCTTATCTAGAATTGCTTCATAGTTGTGTATTTTACAAATAGAAGCAGCTTACCATATTTTCTGTTTGATAAATAACATGGATTATGTAATGCACTAGGAAGCACGGGCTTCAAAAATCAGTGTTGTGTCCGTAGCGGACAAGTATCGGGACATGACATGGACACTAGAAAAATACACTAGGTCACGTCGAAATTGGTGGTGTCTGTTCAACATAGCTAATGAAGTATCCTCATTTATCTATCTTTTGAGTCCATATAAGTCTAGATCACCTTAAGACATCCCTATCATGTTTTCTCAAGGTTCACAGTACCGGTATCGGAATCGGTATCGGACTGTTCCTATGAGTATTGGTATCAGTGATATCGGTAGTATCAGGGTTTCGGATCGGAGTATCGGATTTTTTGGTATCGAAAAATAAATAATTATTAATAAGTTATTTACATTTAAAAACATATATTTTATACATTTAGGCATAAATTTAAGTATTTTCCGTGTTATTTCTTAGTAGTTTGAAATTAAATGAAATAGTAGTCACCCTTACCGATTGGTTTACATATACAATAGATTGATTTTCTTCTTTTACATAATTTTACAACCTTATTATGCTTTAAACCCTTGCTGATTTGTCTTTTTCGTTTAATTTTCTTTGCCGAATTGACCGAAAAAAGACCTCCGATGACGGTATCTGTCAGTATCAGGTATCGGTCGGTATCGGATTGGGACATGCCAAACCGTATCGGTATCGGCCGTATCGGATCGGTATCGGCCGATACTTTAAACCATGTTTCTTACATGTAATTTATACTTATGAAAAAGGAAGAGATATTTAGAGACAAGGAGACCTTTGAAAATGTTAAAAAAGAGAGGAGAAATGTACCAAATCATAATTTTCGCATAATGTTTCTCTCTTGATGTTTATTATGCTGACAGCCATACACGGTCCTTTGTAATGAAAATGAACCCTTAATTGTATTTGATCCTAGAATAAGGTATCAATGATTATAATCATTATTAAGATTAGCTATAGAGAGAGAACATTACTTCTTCTTTTTTTTGGTGATTTAGTTTGCATTTGATCCTAGAATAAGGTATGTATGTTTATGATTAACAGGAGCTATCCAGAAAGAATGAGGCCTTCTATGTATTATCCTTCTCGCTATCTTGAAATGGACCTTGACCTTCATTCAAGTGAGTAGGAAACAATCTTTTATGTTTTTTTTTTGTAATGTCCTTTTTTTTTTTTTTTTTTTTTAAGTGTGATAACTTCCAACTGGTTTTTTCTGCTCTTTCCCATTTCAGTTCCAAGAGAACCTGAAAGTTCCAGATTGTTCAAAAAACATTTATTCGAGGAGCAGGAGATGATGCTTGAAATGGAGACGAGGCGACTCTCAGAACTGAATTTAGTGCAAAAGTCACTCGACCAACAATCCTATTTCAGTTACGCCGTGGAGGAGTTCAAACTTCCAGAAGGTCTAAAATGCTCTAGTTCTTCTCTTTCCAAATAAACTTTTCGTGTCATATATTCATCCATATAATTTCACATTTATCTCAATGGTTGTTGTTTTAGGCTCCGATGAGTTCCATGTGGCCGACTACACACTTGATGTTCTAAACAATGGCTCAACAAGCGATGACAAAGCTACGAATGCAAGCAATGGCTTCAGTGATCAGGAGAGGTATTTTGCAACTAACTATAGTTTTCAACATTTTACTGGTAACTCTTGGTTTCCAACTTCATAGTTATGGTTACATTTATGGAACCATTTGATTGCTTAAACCCCTTGTCTTGTGTCTCAATTTAATTTCTGTTTCTATTTTTGCGATTTTCCTTCTAATTCTTAAAGAATTGCAGGTCTATAGTAAATGTCAATAGTTTGGTGAATATATTTTTCAAGTTTCATTCTGTTCTTCTTTATATGTCTATATTCATGATATCGCAAACTTATCCCGAATCTCTTTCAAATTGGAATCTGATGTGATTATTTGTTTTTTCTGTGCTTTCAGCAATCAAATTGATCTTCCCGATAGTCCTTTTGCATCTCCCCCACCAGTAGGACGCAGCATTTCTGCCATATAGAGAGAAATTTCTGTTTCAACCTCTGATTTCACACCACCATATCAATGAGGTCTTACTGAAATTCTGTACTAAATGATCGTAAAGAGCCTCATTGTGATTTCTTCTTCACTCATTTTCCTCACCGCCACCGAGAGGTAGAGACCGAGCCACTGATGATACAGATCAAACGATAATCTAACTTTATAAAACTGTAGAAGACGGATATCCGATGATGCCTTAGAAGGGAATGTTAATATAACTTAGAGGAAGCAGCGAAAGACGACAGACAGCAAGCATGAAGACAGAATCGAAAGGAAAAAAAATGATATGTTAGGGTTAGTTTCCAAATAAAAACATGGGTATTGTATAGCAGATGTTCTTAGTAATAATAGTGAGGTATGTTCTGATATTAGTTTCATGTTTGTCTCAGAACTTTTATGTTTGTCATGGAACAATGGTCAGTGTGAATTGGTGAACATATAGAAACATTATGTTCTGCAAACCATGATGTTCTCTTATCATATATCATACTTGATTCTAGATGCCTCCTCTTGAATCCATGGATTCAAAACTACCAAATCAAAATTTTCCAATCTGAATTATTGAATGATGGAGACACAACCAACCAAGGTAATTTCGCATTGGTTGTGTCTCCATGTTCAAATGGAGAGTGGGAAGATCATGGATTCAAAACTACCAAATCAAAATTTTCCAATTTGAACACAACCAACCAAGGCAATTTTTTCTCATCCAACATTACTTCCCATTCTCCATTTCGATTATTGAATGATGGAGACACGACCAACGCAAAATTTTCTCATCCAACCCCCACATATTTAGCACAAGAAAACTTGAGAGAACATGTTATGTCCTCTCTCTCTCTCTCTCTCTCTCTCTCTCTCTTTTATGACATCTTTATCCAAAATTATACACATATTTAGCACAAGAAAACTCCACAAAAGAATCGACAATGTTCTCAGCTAGCTACACCGATGCCACGTCACATAAAAACGCGGGCTAAAATGTTAAGTTATTGGTATGGAGAAACATACTTAAAATGTATATAGGGCAAAAGTACTACTATCGATCGAACTATATATATTACAACTTGCTCATAGCCTCATACCACATGTGGATATAAATCGGCCCATGCCAGTATTAAAACCTGAAACATCTCATCCATGGACTTGAGAGAATATGTATGTACAAGCCAACCATATCCACCTGCACATGAACAATACATTTGAAATCAAACCTAACTAACTTTTACAAACTTACATTCTACAAACCCAACATGAAAGCTAACATCTCAAACTGTCTGTGGAAGCTTTCTTTCTCATTCCTTTGTACAACTACGCAAGTGGAAAATGGTGAAACATAACATATTTTTCTTTTCTGAATACTACGTCTTGTTAAGCACGACTGCGTTGATGATTTACTTGAATCAAGAAATAAGGACTACTCAGCTCTAGCCATCCGAAGTGATTAAAACTTGATTTACAGACCAGTTCTCCGCTAAATTACGTAATAAAACATAATTTTCTGTATACTCATCCACTCCCAAGGATGTGTATATGCATACAAACAGGAAAGTACAATCATACGAACAGGATATTGGTACATTCTATGGTTATGTGTCCGAATACGTACACCAAGAAAAACAACAAAGCTGATATAATTTAGCTACAATTCAATACTAAGAAGAAAAATACAACGCGACAACAGAGATGATACAATTTAGCTACAATTCAACACCAAGAAGAAAAATACAACGCGACAACATAATTTAGCTACAATTCAACTCCAACGAGGACCGAGTCAATGAAACCAGTTCCATCGACCTCCCCAGGAGAAGAAGCCATGATGTAGTCAGAATTCTGCAGGGTCCTGAATAATAGATGCACTGTTAAATGGTAGGCAAGGCCGTTGTGGGAACTGAGCTCTAATCTAAAAGACTCGAATACAAATAGAAAGAAAAGAGCAAGTAAAGTTACATTGATAACATATTATAGTCTGATTGAACTGTCAGTGATTTCTTCGGTTTAACTGCCACACAAACTGATCGACAGCTACCATTGCTTGGGATGCCGCACCAATCGAACCCTCATACCTGTTTGTATCACCAGAATAGGGGTAAAGTTATGCTCCAAGCCCCACTACCTCATTAAATCACAAAGACATGAAAGGGTTCTGCAGCAGACGTTTCCAGTCTTAAGGTAAATAATATTGTTAGCTCGCAATCCTTACATTGCGACCAGAAGATAAGCCATTGTTTGCATGACGATAACACCTTCACCAGCAGGTTTTGAAGTATTTACACACCGAGCACAGAACCAGTGTTCATGGATTGACGTGACCAAATCTGTTAAAGGAACGAAATAGTTAGCTGTATTTACATATGGAAGGAAAGAAACATATAATTTATACTGAAATAAGGTTATTTAATCTCTATAAACTATTCAATAAACTGTAACAACAGTCCAATACATGTCACTCAAGATCTTCATGCTATTCAATCTCTATAAACTATTAGCAAACAACTTTCTCATTTTAATAAAAATGCTGACACTAGCTCCTGGAACTTGGTATAACAGCCATACTTTTGTAGTTTAATTAGAGGAACATTCAATAAAACCTGAATGAGAAGCAATCACCGAATGGGGATTACTTTGTAGGTTAACTGGTGTAAGATTTCATCAAAACCCTGAATGAGAAGCAATCAACAATGGGAGGACTTACATTGGTTTGTTCCAATAGAGAAGTACTCTTTCTGGAGATTGTTTCGTTTGACAAAGTCAAGAAATGGGCTCAAGTCAATAGCCTTCAATTTTATTCCCTCCTGTTCTGCTCTGGCAACACCAATAATAAATTGTTAAATGCTTCTGTAGCGTAGAATTGATGAGAGAAGTTCATACTTCAAAGTGATATTGTTTCATTCATAGACTAACGTAACGTATTCCAAGCCAGATGCAAGATGTAGGAAACACAGGCAACATTTAAACAACGAGAAGAAATATGTTAGGTAAATTGTTTTTGCATATAAGTTAGTGTTGCAGAATGCGACATGTGGCGAAGTCAGATTTGTGTTGTAGTGTTTCAGTAAATATTTTGACCATTGAGAGATTTTAGAACTGCCGAAGATTTGTACTGATTTCAATTCAGCTATGACATACAATTTTGGTTCCAGCATTCACCTAATCTCACGTTTTCCCACTACAACTTAGAACCAAACCAAGTGCACACCACGAAACACATGCTAAGAAAATAGTAAAACTTATTCGATATGCTGGAATAAAAAAGGTTCATATAGACAGTTGCAATCAAACTGGGTATTGATATCTTAATGGAAAACTTGATCATACAATGTGAGTTTTCATGAACAGAAGCATGCTAATATGATCACAAGATTAAGATAAGTAGAGCCCAAATCAGATATGGCTAGCACTTATTATCCAAGTGATTTTGAAATCTGCAGAGACAGAAAAAGAATGCATATAAAAACAGGAGCTCACATACTTGGGATAATTTCAAAAGAGATCAAGTAAACCAAACATCTGGTCGACCAATTAAGAGAAAACCAACTAAGTTTTATCTGCAGTAAAGCATGTAAGTTTACATAATGAAAAAACATAAACAGGCATAACCTTCTATTTGGAGTTAACTACTGACAATTCCTCATTGTTCACAACAGCGAACAGCTAACAAACTCACTTCTAGATTTCTCATATGATTTTACCTACACCAAAAACAACCTTGAAATGTGGGCCTCATGGCCTATAATTTCCACAACAGCGAAGATGAGTAACCTTCTCAAGCCGACTAGGCTGTATAAAACAGATATGAATTCGGATCTGGATTCAGAATACGGCCTCTTTAAAAATCTAGGATAGGGATACTATAATATATACACATGCAAACACATTGATGTACATATTCTATACATGATCTTAATAATAAGGGAAAATTTATCAAATGCCAAAAAATCGCAAAAGTTTTATGAAAAACCCACCGCAAAATAACATTTTATCGCGTGCCCATAATTAGCGAAAAATATATAAAAGGGTGCGGAATGACCTTTTTGCCCTTCTAATTTATTGAAAACACCCACGAAACCTACTCTTCAAAAAAAAAGGTTTCGATTCTTCCTCTTCTTCCATACGCTGCTAACTTTCGAATCTAGGTTTTCTTCTCCAAAATTTTCAAACCTTACTTCAAAAACTCGTCAGTGACTCTCCATTCGCAATCTTCACACCATGTCATCATCATCAGTTTCCACTTCATCATCATCATCAACTGGAACCCCACTTCATCATCATCATCAGCATCAACTGGAACCCCGGTTAGAGAAGAGAGATCTGATGTGAAGAGAATTACGAGTTTTTTATCATTCTCCGTGTTAAAATCACGGATAATTGACATTCTCCGTGTTAAAAACACGGAGAATGGCCTTTCCCCATGTTAAATTGACGGCGAATTACCATTCTCCGTGTTAAAATGACGGAGAATGGTCATTCCCCGTGTTAAAATGCAAAAGAATGATCATTCTCCATATTAAAATAACAGAGAATTGCCATTCTCCGTTCTAAAATCACGGAGAATGACCATTCTTCGTGTTAAAATGAATGAGAATGATCATTCTCCGTATTAAAATCACGAAAAATTTCCATTCTCCGTATTAAAATGACGGAGAATGACCTGCAGGAGAATAGTCATTATACTGAGTCATAGGTTCATCCCATTAATTTTGGCTTAGGACTTAGTAAAATGAACCTATTAAATGAGATTCATTATACTGAGTCCTAGGTTCATCCCATTAATTTGGGAGTCTTTAACCGACGGCCACGTGGCCTGTGGTTTGGACCACACTCACCCTATATAAGGGAGAGTTTTTATGAAGAGTCGCATCTTCCTCTCTTAGCATTTCCAACACCATGCTTGACCCAGACTTAGCTTCGAACGGCCGTCGTTGGCCTTGCACAAGTTGGCTGTTAGTTGTGGATCCCTTCGTTCAAAGAAGCTGTGTCTTTGTACAAGAGCTGATGATGAGTGTCGAGATGTACCGGAATGCCCACCATGAGGAGTTAGAACCTGAGCAACGTCTTGGAGGTCATGACGACAGGGTTTGGGTTGATTGCCAACCCGAAGAGCCACAGGTTGTTCTCTGTCCTGCTCATAGCGGCTGCACGCCTTTGTTAGGCTAGAAGAGCCTCAGGAGCTGCCGCGAGCTAATAGCTGCTTCAGGAAGTGGTCTACTCTGACAAGAAAATGGCTCGTTGCACGTCTGGAGGGTTCTGTGGGCGTAGACCTTGATTGCGACTGTATTTACATCTTCTATCCGCAGTCTCTTGCCGCAAGGGTAAAAGTTGTGGAGCTATTCAGTGTAGAGCAACAATTGCTTAGTTCTCACAAAAGAGTCCTACGATCATACTGTGAAGACTAACCCCATTGTAGATCTTTAGGAGTTCTTTTCATATAATCACAAAGAATCTATAATAGATCCTTGTAGGTGTGATTTCTAATAAAAAAAAAAATTGTGATCTTTTTTGTTGCATGTTCTGTTAAAATCTTTTTTGTTGTATCTTCTACAAGACTCCCTTCAAAGTGTTAGAATGCAGAAGAATGACCATTCTCCGTGTTAAAATCACGAAAAATGACCATTTTTCGTTGTAAAATTACGGAGAATGGTCATTTTTCGTGTTAAAAATACGGAGAATGGCCATTCTCCGTGTTAAAATCACGGAGAATGGCTATTCCCGTGTTAACATGCAGGAGAATAGTCATTCTCCGTGTTAAAATTACGAAAAATTGTCATTCTCTGTTGTAAAATCACGTAGAATGACCATTCTCCGTGTTAGAATGCAGGAGAATGGTCATTCCTCGTGTTAAAATTACGGAGAATGGCCATTCTTCGTGATAAGATCACGGAGGATGGCTATTCCCGTGTTAACATGCAGGAGAATAATCATTCTCCGTGTTAAAATTACGGAGAATGGCCGTTCTCCGTTGTAAAATCACGTAGAATGGCCATTCCCCATGTTAGAATCATGGAGAATAGTCATTCCCCGTGTTAAAATCACGAAAAATGGCCATTCCCCGTGTTAAAATCACGGAGAATGGCCATTTCCCGTGTTAAGATCACGAAGAATGATCTTTTTTTTTAAGTATATATTGATTGATATCATACTTTTCATTGTTTGTTTTATATCAGTGCAAACAACCGAGAAGCTCAAAGAGACAAATAAAAGGCTCAGGAATGAGAAAAGCGAGCTTCAGAAACAAGTTGAATCGTTGCAGAATGAAGCCATTAAAAAGGACCTAATCGCCGAAAAACTTCAAATCTCTCCACGAAAATGATGATGATGATGAGCGATAATCGGAGTTCAACTGAAGAAAAGCACAGTGAACTACGAACGATCTGTGCGATCTCTGCTGAAGATGAGAGCAATGGAATTCAGATCTCTCGTGAAGAAGAAGACGAAAATCGCAATCAAAATCTGAGTTTGTTAATTCAAATACACATATATATGACCAAATTTGCGCGAAGGGGTAGCTAGGTATTATCAAAATGGCAATTTTGTAAATACAGAGCATCTAAAGGGAATCTTGAAATATTTAACGTGAAAATACATAATGTTGGATATTTCATAAAACCCTAAACACCCACCTCGAAAGTGGGTATCTCAGCAATTTCCAGTAATAATAACTATATTTTCACAAGTTTTATATAATAACTAGGTTCTGAAAAGTTCTACAAAAGATATGTTAGAAAGAAATATTACTTCATATCTCAAATATGTTTGGCATCATTACAAACATGCAAAATCACTTCAACAATGTGTCCCTTTTGGAGCCTAGACATGGCTGAGTTATATCCGACATGAGTGTCGAGGAAGTGTCGTCTCGGGTACGTGACATATATGGATACAAACAGTCCTATGGAGGAGTGTCCGAGCAACATAATAAGCAGATCATTCCAGCAATATGATAGAATTGATAGATACAAATTGTAGGTGTGGTAATATGTGTCAATTTGACTCTTTAGCTTAAACTGAGCCTTAGATTGACTTAACCCCTAGACCAAATACTATTCCCAGTTGCCCAGACCCTTTCCTAATACGGGTGAATAATGGTGAGTTCCTTTGTTGCATAAGCTTAAATTACGTAGTGAATAATGTAGATATCCGTAGCCAGCAACTGCACCGAGTAATAGTGCATTGGCATCAGATCACTTCAAAATTTGTATTCAGATATTTATATGAATAGGCAAGACAAAGGGTAAGATTTGTATTACAATTTCAGTACTTGATGGTGAGCAAATCAAAGTATGAACCAGCTTTTCATTTTTTTAACCAAAGCAATGAATTTGGATCAGTATAACTGCATGTGTGTTTCATGCCACTACAGCATAGTTTCTACTCATTTTGTTATCTAAAAAAATGTCAACATAAGTGCATATTGAAAAGATGAAATCTCTCAGGAAACCCATCATTCATGATGTCTCATCCGTTTAGTAACATGCATGTAACCTCAGAGTGAAACCCACTAATACCTCATGGACCCAGACAATCATTCTCTATGTTGTACGGCACAAATACAACCCAATGACACGGCACCATTTTTTGTGTGTGTCCTAGAGTATTTTGGATTGTCAATTGTATCCATCCGGCAGTGTGTCATGCATGGGCATGGCAACAATTTTTATAATGTATGTGCTTCCTAGATAACACTGCCCGTGCCGCGCTTAATTTCCTATATTTTCAATGCCGGTCCCAAGCCCGGATAAAGGAGGGCTGCGTTAGGTAGCCAACAACCATCATAAAACATTGTCAGATCTCCATTAAATGAATCCTTACAAAATACATGTTGGGAGTTCCTCAGTAGTGAGGCTTTTTGCATGACTCCCTCTCCGGAGCAATGAAAAATGAGCAATAGTGGATTGCTAGATCATCATCCGTGAGTAATGCATTGCATCGTTACCAGGGGCTGATCTATTAACAATCCAGAGGGGGCTCAAGGACCTCACCACCCCCCACCCACCCCGAAGAAGAGAATCAATAGTAGGTTTTATCAAAATTTTGTTTTTATCTGGATTTGAACCATGTATCTGTGAATAGGAAGCAAAAATCTTAACAACTATGCTACTTAACTAATAATGTTACATTTCTCTTTAAAAAACTTATAATGTTAAACTTATATTCTTATTATACTTGATGTTGTTTACATTGCTATATTGAAAGAAGCCCCCTCTGATTAAAGCTCCTAAATCCACCCCTAATTGTTACTGTTCCGATGTAATTTCAATTGAGCAAGGGTGGGCTAGGACATTCCTTAGAAGTGATGTGCTACATTATTCCCCTAATGTGGTGACAAATAAACAAGGGACTATATGATGTAGAAAGTAACGAGGTAAGAAGTTTGATGATTGACAATATGATTATGTTAGCTACTTGAAACATAGGGATACTAACGGAAAAGGTAACAGAGTTCGTGAAAACAATGATTGGGAGGGAGATTAATATAGTTTGTCTACAAGAAACTAAGTTGATAGGTGAGAAATCGAAAAAAATCAATAACGCTGAATTTATAAACCAAAACGTACTTGTAAAAAAAATGATATTAAAGAGAGGTGGAGAAGTTATTTTAACAAATTATTAAACAAGGGTAATCTAGAAGAGCTCAATTTAGATGCATAGTTAGTTTGTGATATGTCTTATTGCTATTGTCATAAAATTAAAATTACTGAAGTTAGAACTGTTATAAAGAAGATGAAAAGTACAAAAGCAGTAGCGACTGATGATATTCCTATTGGATTTGGAAATACCTAGGTGAAAAGGATTGATATAACTTACTAACTTATTCAACCAAATCCTAAGGACTAAGAAAATGTCCAATGAAAGGAAAACTAGTATCATAGTAGCCAAATATAAAAATAAGAAAGATATACAAAGTTGTAAAAAGTACCATCGGAAAATTAAGATTATGAGCCACACCATGAAACTATGGGAGAGTAATTGAGCAAACATTAATAAAGAAACTAGTGTTTCAGAAAATCAATTTGGTTTATGCCGGAAAGGTCTATTATGGAAGCATTTTACTTATTAAGAAGATAGATGAAAATATGTAGAAAGAAAAAATGGATTTACATATGATTTGTATTGACTTAGAAAAAAACTTTAGAGTTCCTAGCCTAGGAAGTTAATGTGGTGGAGTTTGGAGAAGAAACAAGTTCCTACTAGCTATATTGGCAATATTAATATGTAGATGGAGCCACGACGACCTTACAAATTGTTGGAGGAGATATTAAAGATTTTCTGTTACCGTTAGCTTGCATCAAGGATCAATATTAAGTTCATATGTTTCCACGCTAGTTATGGATAAGATTACTAGACATATCTAGGAGGAGGTTCCATGGTGTATAATATTTATTGATGATATTGTGTTGGTCAATGAGAATTGAGAACGGTTAGATGCTAAAACAGAGGTGTGGAGAAATACTTTAGAATTTAAGAATTTAAAATCAGTAGAAAAAAAAAACAGAACATCTGAACTGAAATATTATTTTAATCAAATGAGAGAGAAATTAGGGGGAGCACATATAGATGGCTAAGAGACACCAAGGAATGATAGTTTTAAATATTTATGATCAATTATTCATCATGACGGAGAGATCGAGAGTTGAGAAGGATGTCATGAATAGAATTAAAATATCATGGTTGAAATAGAGGAGTGCTTCTGGAGTACTTTGTGATTTGAAGATACGTTTGAAGTTGAAAGACAAATTATATTAGACAGATATAAGTACAATCATGCTTTATGGATCAGAATGTTGTGCAATTAAAAACAATGTCCAAAAAACTAGTGTAGTATAAATAAGAATACTAAGATGGATGAGTGGCAATACATTGAAAGATAGGATAAAAATGAACGTAATTGTTATGGGAAGTTAGAGGTGGCACCAATTGAGGATAATATGAGAGAAAATCGTCTTAGATGATTTGGACATGTACAACTTAGACCAATAGATGCGCCAATGAGGAGAAGGGACAAGATATTAGTTAAAGGAGCCGCTAAGACTAGGTGGTCTAAACAAACTTGGATAGAGATTTTTAAGAAGGATGTGTCTTTTATTAACATTAGATAAGGCGTAACCCTTAAAAGAGCTGAATGGAAGAAGAGGATTCAAACGGACGATCCCAAAAAATAGATAAAGACTTTATTGTTGTTGTTGTATGTGCTTCCTGGATCTCACTTTAATTAATATGATCATGTAGCAAAATATGGACAAGAAAATTTAGATTTCAATTGCTAAGAAAATCTCAACTCTAAACTTATCGTAGGTAGTTTCATGAGTGGTGACAAATCAATATTCCAACAATCAATAATTTCATGATTAATAAACAAGAGTGTAAATTTATTGTCAAAAGATATAGAAATCTGTGTTGGTAGGTTATTACATGGTAGCCAAGAGGCGAGAGGGTCCATTTGGATCGTAGTTGAGCAGCAGTGCCGCCTTTAGTGGTTCACCTGCATCCATGAAACCCAAAATTCACAAATGATACCAAGAAAAATGAAAGGGACAAATTAAAGAATAAGAGGGGGTTTGAAGTTAATAAGTTTCTGACCAGAGGAGCCTATGTTGTGGGATGCCCACTTATCCCATATTCTATGTGTGGACGTCCAATCAGCCATCTTTCTCCTCAACTTTACACTGTTTACACTGTTTTTGCTGCTCTTCTTCTTCTTCTTCTTCTTTCCTCTTCTTCTTCTTCTTCTTCTTCTTCTTCTGTAATAAGGGAGAGAAGAATCATCAAAAACCCAAATTTTGATACCACAATTGGGCCCAGTAGGTTAGGTTGATCAAGTATGATTAAGTGTTTCCTATATTTCAGACTTCTATAAGATTTCCATTGAGTTTTTTCCTCAAACTTCAATCTTCTACTTTTACATTTGTATAGATACTATTCCGGAATGGTCTTTTTTGATAACTTCATAGCTACTATCAACACTGTCAAACTTGAACTCGGGACCTCCCAATAACCCACACCAGCACCGAACCAACCCCTGATGGCTCCAAGAATTCCAACCCCTGATGGCTCCAAGAATTATATTGATAGGCAACATATTGCAGTAACTTACTAAATCAGCTAGAGATTTAACAGATTTAGTCATCGTAAATCCAAGACCTTATGTCTTGTGATTGGGATAAGATAGTGGTATATAACCCAAGTTTATCATATTATCGGACAACCCTCCCCTCTGGAAAATACATGGCATGGCATGTCGACAATTCTCCATTTTCTAATTAACAACATTTTGTTAACATAAATTTGGGGATTAGAAACCAACAGTCAATCTGAATTTCCACTTTATGGGTCAATTCTAACTTAGTGCATTAGACGTGTTATCATTTGCAAGAGCAAAAAAGATGCAATTTTGTTGAGGACTATACATAACTTTGTGCCTGTGCCATTTGCATCAAACCTAGCATGGTAAGAGAAGCCACACTTACGTGATGTGACACGGTTTCCTTTGAGGAATTTTATCAAACACCTGCAGTACGTAGATGGAAGATTGATACCTGTGCAGAGCTGTGGGTGGGGATCGATAGTTGGAGTCGAGCGGTGGTGGATTTGAGCGGAGGCGGCGCAAAAAGGGATCCCGACGGAATTCAAACTGGGAGGAGGCGGAAGCGGCGCGGGGCCGTTGGCAGTAAGAAGAACCGGATCCAATTGTTAGAATAGTAAATACTTACCATTTTAATATGAAAGAGAATTTCAAGTTTTTACTTGTGTAGATGGATTAAAAAAATTATAATAATCTATTTGAAAATTTAAAATTGTATGGGATTAGCTTAGAATTATGCAAATAAAATATGTAGGTTATTTATAAAGGCACAATCGATGACAATTTTTTTAAAAAATTTGGAATCCAAATATTCTTTTAAATTTGTTAGGGACATCATATAGCTAAGATAGATAATTCTCTATCAAATGACTGCCATAATCCTGTCAATGCTTCGACAAAAAAATTGTCTTAGGACTGCGCAGTCCGAACTGGCAGATAGGATCCTAACAATCCCTTGTCGTCCCCGACGGTTTAATTTTGAGGTTGAAAATCCTAATTTTGGATTCTATATTTTGAAAAAAACACCAATTATGAAATCATTAACCTAAAATCTAACAAGTAATGTTTAAAAACACATGAGAATCAAATCAAAACTTTTTTTTAATTTAGAATTGGAAGAGGAAAATAATTATTC
This sequence comes from Iris pallida, assembly GCA_029216955.1. Classification (NCBI taxonomy): domain Eukaryota; kingdom Viridiplantae; phylum Streptophyta; class Magnoliopsida; order Asparagales; family Iridaceae; genus Iris; species Iris pallida. The sequence goes on from JANAVB010030817.1 coordinate 24,467,118, forward strand.
AATAATAGAGAAAAAGAAGATTGAAAGATTACCTTACGTGTGTCATCTTCTAGGGTTGGAAGAGGAATATGAAGTGAATTGGAGAGAATAATATAGGAAAAAGAGGAAGAGTGGTATGTTAGGAAAGAGAGAGGAGAATGTATTGTCCACAATCAATTTTGTGGCTAGCCCCTAACAAAAAATTATAAAACCTATGATAGCCCATATCCAGTGTTTGCCCCATAACAATGGGGTTGTGCCTTTATAAATAACCAATATTTACTAACTTAAAGTTTCCTCTAGGGTCTGCTTGGCAACGATATTATTGCTGGGTTTTTTTTTTTTTTGTGTGTGTGGGGGGGGGGGGGGGGGGGGGGGGGGGGGGGGGGAAGGGGGGCGTGGGGGGGGGGGGGGGGTGGGGGGGGGGGTTGGGTTTGGGGGTGTTTGAACCAGCTGTTTATTAAGTGTTTAAAAAAACATGCTTCGTAAAAATTTTGAGGCATTTCCCCTCTCGTCTTTATTTTGCCCGTTTGCAATACTCCTTCACCCAACTGACAATTGAGAGTAGCAAGATTTTCTTGTTACGACTTGACAATAGAAATTGGTATAATCTTGCTTTGGGAGGACTTTTGATAGCTATATAGATAATTTTATTATTTTAAGAAACTCCTTGTAACCGCTCGTAAACAATACTTTAAAAATATCTCGTAACCACTAACCCAACAGTTACCAAGCAGGCCCTAATGATATTGATATAGAGTTAATAATGCCTATATATTTATATTTCAAAATTTTAAAATTTTGATAACATATACACTGTGAAAATCCCAAACATCTTGAAATGACCCAATTGAAGAAGTGGAAGAATTTTTTTTTTTCATTTCAAATGTTTGGTACCGAAGATGTAGGCGAGAAGAACTCATGCATTATATATTTGAGGTTTTGTTCGGATGTTAGCTCTTTTTACTTCCTCTAAGGATGTGTTTGGTTGAACAAGAAAGACTTCAGTTTTTCTTCTTTCTGGATGTGGTAAATATATTTTCGGAACATAAAGTAACGACAAGATACAGTAATAGGGACACACAAAGACATTGATCTTATACCTGGCCGGAGCTCGACCTCCGCCGTCGAGGCGCCCGCGCCGAGCCCAAGCAGCGACGAGCCCGTCCTTTTCTCCAGAGGCGCCACGCCGCCGCCACCAGACCGCCACGCCGTCGCCGCTGCCTCGATCGAGGAGGTCTCCTCGGAGGAGGAGGAGGAGGAGAGAGAGAGAGAGGGTTAGTGGTGGGTTGGGGAGCGGAGTTGGGAGCGGCGGCGTGGGCAAGAGGAGAGGAGGTCGTGTGGAAGAGGAAAGGGTTGGTGGTGAGGGGTTTTTTTTTTTTTTGAAAGAGAGGGGTCATCATTTAATACATTAATTAATGTATTATGTTTTTTTTTTTTGGCTAAAATTAATGTATTATGTTAATAATTACATTACTAATTAGTCATTTATAAAAAGACTTCGAATTATTATTAATATATTTAGGTAAAAAACAATAATAATAATTATTATTATTACTATTACTACTATTATTATTATTATTATTTCTAATTAAAATTATTATTACCATCATTATTATTGTTATAAATATTATTTTAATTAAAATAATTAATATATTTGTAGTTATTATAATATATTATTTTACTTTTCATTTCTCACTTTTCTATCTCAAGAAAATACCTTTGTTCCCTACTAGGAGGTCAAGGGAGTGTATTGATTCATGTAATTCTCTCATATATGTTCACCAAATTCAAATTCAAATTCAAATTTACTTCATGTTTACCAAACAGTAGTATTCATACTTTTACAGTGGTATTCGTAAACAATATGTATAATTGTTGTTAATATATATATATATATATATATATATATATATATATATATATATATATATATATATATATATATATATATATATATATATATATTTTATATATATATATACTATTTTTTAACATAGTAAGAACGATGACCCAAAAGAAATTACCATGATGTCACTGTAACATCAGTGCTCTAATCTCAAAGTAAGACTAATTCTAAGGGCACTTCCAAACTTGTTTGGGGCTAGTCCAACTTTTTCCAAATTTATTTATAAGTTTGCCATATAATTTTTGCTTGGGACTAGCCCAAAAATTTTTATGACTGTTAAATAATTTGACAGTCCTCCCAATAGAAAGGACTGTCAAAAATTTGACAGTCCTCCCAATAGAAAGGACTGTTAAAAATTTGACAGTCCTAAATTTGTATGACTGTCAAAAATTTGGCAATCCTTCCAATAGGAAGGACTGTTAAATTTGAGACAGGCCTCCTCCTCCCGATCCCTAGCCTCCGCCTCCTCCTCCGCACCTGCCTCCTCCGCCTCCTATGTCACGATCCGTTAGCCAAATTGTTGGGCCGGACCGAGTCATGTCCAGCCTACGCTTGAGATAAAGCGTAGTAAGCTGTTCTAAAGATAACAAGATAAGACTAAAATGTGCTAACAGTTCTATATGTAATAAAGAGTCAGAAATGATCCAAACACAAAAGTCTTCTCGTATATCAATAAGATCCAAGTACAAGTCCAAAATGTAAAGCTGGATATAGGTCCAGTTACAAAATACATAGTCTAACAATATGACTACTCTCAGAACTCCGAGCAACTACGCAAACTAGACGAGTTTCCCCGCAGGTACATCCTCGTAAGATAAAGTCTGGTCCTCGGCATCGACTCCATAATAGGAATCGCAAAGCAACTCCTCCTCAGTAAGTATACCTACAACGTTATCCTGTCAGGACGGGAGCAAGTACTGATTCTAACAAACTAAATATACGAAACATAAAATAAACAGAAGTGTAATAAACTGGAATCATGGCATATCATGGTTTAATTGATTTTTTAGAAATGACAACATATATTTGTTTAAAAGTTTAAAACCGTAGCATGTACGTGATCGTTCAATAGGTAGATAGGATGTACAGCGGTACATATCAAGTTTTTCTGGAATGCACATACGTGCACTAATGGCATCGGTGTATATCCATACACAAACGCGGGATCAGAACATACGGCAAAGTTACATATAGAATGTTACCGTACGCGGTAAATACATACGGAGAAGGGGGCATGATCACGTACACTACTAACAGTTTCCCCTTAATCCGTTGTTTAAACATGTGAGAGATATGAAAACTATCCTAAACATGGTAGAGACTGAAAGTAATACAACATGTGAAGTTTTAACTTGCTACCCCAAGGATCAGCATTTAACATGGTTGGAAAATCACAGTTTATTGTTATAGCAGTATGTAAAGTTTGTAGAAGTACTTGTCTTTAGCAAAGCAAAGCAGTGATAGAAATGCTATAGATGCCTGGTGACTCGTCACTGTAAAAATAACACATAAACTTAGTTTTTATACTAAGTTAAACACTAAGACACTAGTTGTGTGATACGACTTTCTGACTGGACACCTAGCCAAATGATGACTTTAGCATAGGAGACCAATGTGGGGTGACACAATACCCAAACTAACTCTCTAGGGTCTTTACACTAGTGCGGGATGAGGTCCAATATTATAATAACTCAAAACAACACAAATCATTGTAAGTCGTAACTATTCAATAAATAAATCAAACTGTACACTGTGTTCCAACAATTTTTGAGATAGACAAAAAGCTCAATTTTACATAAAATAAAGTACCAAAATGATCCTTGTTAATTATAGAAATTTATACTAATTTTTCTGGAATTTATAAACCCTCATAGATATTTATTAAAAATCAGCAAACATATGTATCCTGAAAATGAGTTCTGTTTTCCTATTTTTATAAAATGCCAAAAGTACATATTAAATGCTGGAAAAATTATAATAAATTAGCTAAATTAACATAGTATTTAAATACAATTTTTCCAAATTTTTACAGTACTTAAAATATATATAAAAATTCAAAACCAGCAAGTAACAATTTTTGAAAAATAATTAATTAAGTATTTACTATTTTGTCCACGTATTCGAAATTGAACCGAAGTCCAGATACGGGACCCAAAGCCATGAATCAAGTCCAATATGACTTGTACAGACTCTGAATGTATTAGACACAATTGGGCCCAAAAACCCATGCTAGGTTTGGACATCAATTGGCCAGGATTAATAAAATACAAGAATTTAAATATAAATAATATATTTTAAAGTGGTAAATATACAAGTCACAAAATTATATAATAAAATAACTTGTATAATTTTACATAATAATATTTAGCACTAAAATTGCATTTGAAAATATATACATATTTATACAACAAATACTATTATATATATAAATAAATATATAGATATTTATATACATATATAATGGGTATATACATATATATAAAATACTAAACATAAATATACATATATATATACAAATACAGTATATATATATATATATATATATATATATATATATATATATATATATATATATAATAAAATAAAATAAAACAAAACAAAAAGAAGAGGAAAAGGGGTGGGGGGGGGGGCTCGAACTCGGCTAGGGGCAGGGGGGTTTTGACGCGCTCGTGCTGGCCAGGGGGTCAGCTCGAGTCAGTTGTTAGGGTTAGGTTTTAGTTAGTTTTATTTAGAAATAGTTAATGGGTTTTAGACCCGATAGCAGTCTAGTAAACCCGTTAACCCTTAGTCCTGTGTCTTCGTGTCCTGACAGTTTGGGACACGAAGATACACGAGTCCAGTGTCCTGGGTTTGCACGACTCCTACGACACGAATTTTTCGTGTCCGAGTCCACCAACGCACTCACCGACACGGGTCGAGTCTCCTACGTGAAAACGAGACACAACAGCAAAGTAAAAACGAAAGGACACGTACGTGTCCGACTTCAGGTCGAAGAACGGGGCTGCTGTAGGGCGGAGGAGTCGTCGTGGTCGGCGGCGAAGGGTGGCGCTGGGTTCGTCTCGGCGAGGCGAACAAGGTAGCGGTGGTTGGGGCGGTCGAAGTGGGCTGTAGGCGTCGGGCTGGGCGGGGGTATCTCCGGCGAGGCTGGTCGAGGAAGACGGGTGGATTGCGGTGGCTTAGGGCGGCTGTAGTGGTCGTGGGGAGTCTAGGGTTAGGGTTTTGGGGGTCGGGGGCTTTTATAGAGAAGTAGGGCGGTCGAATTAGGGTTTTGAATTAGGATTAGGGTTAAGTTTTAGGCCGGGGTTAGTCGGGGACGACGACACCGCGACGGTCGTCGGGGGTGGTTAGGGTTAGGTTTTGCAGAAACCCCCCCTCCAAATCAATAATTGCACAAAAACCCAGCCGCCTTAGTTAATGCAAATCCCAATTTGCATACACACCCCCGCCGTAGCTCTGTGCAAAAATTAATTTGCACAGACAATTTGAATTTTACAAATAGTGATTAAAACAAATGAAATAATTACAATTTGATATTAAAACAATTCAAATAATTACAAAATAATATATTTTGATTTAAAAATTAATTAAAAATCATTTAAAAATTCTAGAAAAAATCCTAATAATTATATTAATTCATTTTAAGTATATAAAGACTATTTAAAATTATAAAAATAATATTTTGAAATCTAGGTCTTACAAATCTTTCCTCCTTGAAAAATTTCGTCCTCGAAATTCACAAGGATAAAAAACTCTACAAACATTCTAATATAATAAGCAATGCAAAGAATGACTAAGGCTATTATTAAGACTAACCTCTAAGATATCAAGCGGGAACGGGTGGTTCCCTCGCGGCTGTTGGGTCGAACAAGTAAGGATATCTCTCCCTCATGTCCGACTCCCTCTCCCAAGTAGATTCACCCGGAGAGTGACGGCTCCAAGCTACTCGTACTAAGGGTATAACTTTGTTCCTCTGCCTCTTCTTCCTCCTGTCCAATATCTCCACTGGCTGCTCAGTAACTGCAAGGCTCGGTCCGATCTCCAACTCTGAATGATCTAGCACATGGCTGGGGTCCGGAACATATCTCCTCAGCTGAGACACATGAAAGACATCGTGAACTCCTGCTAGATTGGGTGGAAGTGCAACCCTGTAAGCTACCTCTCTGATCCTGCCAAGTATCTCGAACGGTCCGATGTATCTGGGGATCAACTTGCCTCCTCGTCCGAACCGGATCGTCCCTCTAGTAGGTGATATCTTCACTAGCACCATATCTCCGTCAGCGAACTCCATCGGTCTGTGACTAGCATCGGCCCAGTGTTTCTGCCTGTCTTGAGCGACTCTGAGCCTGTCTCTGATCATCCCGACCTTCTCTGCTGCATCCGTGATCATCTCTGGCCCAAGCATAACTCTGTCCCCAACATCATCCCAAAAGAGCGGTATACGGCATCGTCGTCCATATAATGCCTCGAAAGGAGACATACCGATGTTGGCTTGGTAGCTGTTGTTGTATGAAAACTCTATCAAGTGCAGATGGCTCTCCCATGATCCGCCAAAGTCCAGCACACAGGTCCTCAGCATGTCCTCTAGCGTCTGTATCGTCCTCTCGGACTATCCATCTGTCTGTGGATGGTACGCTGTACTGAACTTGAGCCGACTGTCCAACTCTTCCTACAAGCTCCTCCAGTAGTGGGACGTGAATCTGCTATCTCGGTCCGACACGATGCTCACTGGTACTCCGTGCAAGCGAACTATCTGCTGCATGTATAGCTCTGCTAACTTCTCGGTGGAGAGTCCCACCTTGAAGGGTATGAAGTGCGCACACTTCGTCAGCCTGTCCACGATGACCCAAATGGCATCCTTCCCTCCTTGGGAACTAGGAAGCCCTGAGACGAAGTCCATCATAGTGTGTTCCCACTTCCACTCGGGAATGGGTAACGGCTGCAATAGACCAGCTGGCCTCTGGCGCTCCGCCTTGAGCTGCTGGCAAACTAGGCATCTCGAATGAAACGTAATACATCCCTCTTCATCCCGTGCCACCAAAGATGTTTCTGCAAGTCACGGTACATCTTGTTGGCACCAGGGTGAATAGAATATCGAGATCGGTGCGCCTCCTTCAAGACTGCCTCTATCAGCTCTCCCTTCGGCACGCATAACCGGCTGCCATGCCTCAAGGATCCATCCTCTGCTATGGTGAAGTCATCCAGCAATCCAGCTAAAGCCTGGGCTCGAAGTCTGTGAAGGCGCTCATCTGTAGACTGTGCCTCCTTGATCTGCTCCATCAAACCTGACTGAATGTCAAGCGCCATCATCTATATCACTAATCCTGGCCGAACTATCTCGATACCGAGATTCTCCAGATCTTCCCGTAAATACCGATCTATCATCAGATACCATGTCATCGGATGCCTGCTCAGCGCATCCGCCACCACGTTTGCCTTCCCGGGGTGATACTGTAAATCGATGTCGAAGTCCTTCATCAACTCCAACCATCGTCTTTGCCTCATGTTCAGTTCTTTCTGCATGAACACATACTTTAAGCTCTTGTGGTCAGTAAAGATTTCCACACGCTCTCCGTATAAGTAGTGTTTCCACAACTTGAGTGCAAAGATCACCGCAGCTAACTCTAGGTCGTGGGTAGGATAGTTCCGCTCATGAGTCCATAATTGCCTAGATGCATAAACAATCACTTTCCCATGCTGCTGTAGGACACATCCTAGCCCCTTTTTCGAAGCATCGCTGTATATGGTGAAACCTCCAGACCCTGAAGGTAATGTCAGAACTGGAGCAGTCGTCAGCCTCCTCTTCAGCTCCTCAAATGCTGCCTGGTAGTCCTCTGACCAGATGTACTTTGCGTCCTTCCGCGTCAGTTTCGTCATGGGTTTAGCTATCCAAGCAAAGTCCTGGACGAACTTCCTATAATAGCCGGCTAAACCCAAAAAGCTCATGATCTCTGAAACTGACGTCGGAGCCTTCCATGTCTCAACGGCAGCAATCTTCCTGGGATCCACCGAGATCCCCTCTCCAGTAACTACATGACCGAGAAACTCCACTCGGTCCAAAAAGAACTCGCACTTCGATAATTTGGCATACAACCTCTCCTGCTTCAGAATCCCCAAAACTGTCCGCAAGTGCTCTGCGTGCTCCTCCGGCATCTTCGAGTATATTAGGATGTCGTCGATAAATACTACGACGAACTTATCCAGATACTGGTGAAATATCTTATTCATCAAGTTCATAAAGATAGCTGGCGCATTTGTGAGACCAAATGGCATCACCAAAAACTCGTACTGCCCGTACTTCATGTTGAACGTCGTCTTCTGGATGTCTGCAGCCCTGACTTTCACCTGGTGGTACCCGGATCTCAAATCTATCCTGGAAAACACCTTCGCCCCACTCAATTGGTCGAACAAATCATCTATCCTGGGCAGAGGATATTTGTTCTTAATGGTAATGGTATTCAACGCCTTATAGTCAATGCACAACCGGACTGTACCATCCTTCTTCGGCACAAAAAGCACTGGCGCTTCCCATGGAGAAGCACTAGATCGAATGAAACCCTTTTTCAACAGGTCATCAATCTGCTCCTTCATCTCTACGGCCTCCTTGGGATTTACTCTATAGCAAGTCCGGGATACTGGTGATGAACCCGGTACTAAATCTATAGTGAACTCCACATCTCTGTCAGGCGGAAGTCCTGAAAGATCCTCTGAGAATACATCCATAAACTCCCTAATGATAGGATGTGGTGGTGCTAACTCCCCAACTGTCGTACAACAGTTCGGCTCTAGGCTGATCTCCGGCCCTGTCCTCCTGACACTGAATGGTGCCGTGCCTGGGGGACTGAATAGAATACTACCCTCATGACAGTCGATAGCTGTATGGGCATAGCTAAGCCAGTCCATCCCCAATATGATATCATACCCGGGGAGTGGCATCACAAAGAATTGTCCCCTAAACTCTCTCCTAGCTATAGAAATAGAGCATCTATAGATAGCTCTAATGGGCATTGGTCTGCCTCCCGTCATTACTCTACTCATCTCCTCGGTAGGTGTAGCTACTAAGTGGTGTTTATGCATAAACTCTAATGACAGGAAGCTATGTGATGCACCAGAATCAAACAAGCATAGAGCTAGAAAAGTATGCAAATAAATATGACCTGTGATGACGTCAGCCAAATAATCTGGCTCCGAAACCTGCTCCAGCTCCGCCTCAAGAGCCAGACTATAAGCCTTCCCCTGGGGTCCCTTCTGCTGCTGCAGATGTTACCCAAACCTCTGCTGCTGAGTCGAAAGCGGCGGTCCTCTAGACGGGGGTCCGACACCTGGTACCCTCACTACTGGGCAGTCTCGAAGCTGATGGGTGGTAGACCAACAAGCTAAACACTGCCCCAACCTCTTCCTACAGACGAAAGCATCATGGCCTGGTCTTTTACAGAATGCACACAAAGTTTCCTCTGCTGCTGCCAGGGTCCCGGGGCTCTAACTGGCGGGGTCGGGTGATGTGGTACGGGAGGACGGTATGTCTGCTGGTGCGGCATCGGTGCTCTCGGCTGGAAAGCCTGACGCTTGGAAGGTCCCTCGAGGTGTACAGAAGCCGACCTTTTGCAAGACAGAAGACGCTCCTTGATGCTCCGGGCCAACTCTAGGCTCTGGTAGTAGTCAGTCGTACCGTTCGCCACTATAAGAATGCCAATGTCTGGAAGTAGACCATGGCAAAACCTACGCGTCATCTCCTCAGGGTCTGCAACTAGACTAGGAGCGAAATGGCTCAATCGACTAAACTCCGCTGCATACTCGTCAACAGAACGGTTCCCCTGCTGGATGTTCTGGAATCGTAGCCCCATGGCTACCCTAGCGGTGGTCGAGAAGAATTTTTTCTTGAACTGGGTTTTGAACTGATCCCAAGTAGCCTTCCCTCTCGCAATAGCGGCTCATTCCTGAACCAAACTCCTGCCAAGTCTATCAGCAGAAATCTCGCTGCCTCGACCTGGAGGTCACCCGGCAACCTAGCTCCAAGGAGCTTCCTCTCTACTGAGTCTAGCCAGTCATCTGCTACTACAATGCCCTCAGTCCCTAAGAACTCCTTGGGGTTCAGATCCATGAAGTCCTTGATTGTCCCTGCTCTCCGTCGTGGCTCTACAGGTGGTGGGACCACGATACGTTCCTCAGAACACTCCATGCTCTGGCGGAGTAAGGTGGTCTGCTCCTGATGGGTTGTTAGGAACCCCTGGATCAGAGTGAGCATTTGGTTCCCGTCGAATGTGACGGAAGCCTGGACAGGTATAGTAATAGGTGGTGGTGGGAGTATCTGGTCCTGCTGGGACTGTGATGTGGAAGGTGGTAGAGGCATCTGGGTTGGTGGATTTGTGGAGTGGGGGAATATGATAGGTGGAGGTGAAGGTGCATCGGTCAACTGGTCAACCGACTGGATAGGGAGTTGTAGAAGCATGGAATTTCAGGACCAAAAATCCTATGCGCCTAATATTACATGCGACAGGGAGCTCAGATGAAGTACTTGGCACAACAAACAGCAAAAGCATAGACATTAAAAGAAGATTTTTATTTCATATAAAATTCTATTACATGTCTAAAAAAGGCTTTTACAAAGAAGAATTTCTACAAAGAAAAGATCCTAAGTCTACAGTTAGGCGCAGCAACCGCCATGCGCTCTCAGCCAGGCGCATCTCTTCAGCGTCTCAGTCAGGCGCATCCCTTCAGCGTCTCAGTCAGGCGCATCTCTTCAGCGTCTCAGTCAGGCGCATCCCTTCAGCAGCTCAGTTATGTGTATCCCTTCAGCGTCTCAGTCATGCGCATCATGAAGTCTCAGCATATGCGCTCCACTTCGACCCGATCGGGCGCTTCGACTAATGAAGCATTTATTGAGCAGAACAAGGGTGGGCGATCAACCCCACCCTAACGAGAGGAAGAGCTCTCCAAGGGAAGAGAAGAGCACCGCAATCGATCTGCGGCAAAAGAAGGCTTTCAACAGAACCAGAATGGGCAACACCCACTCTACCAGGAGGAGGAGCTCTCCCAAAGCCCAAGGAAGACGATCGGGGCACCGCAATTCCGATCTGCAGCTCTTCCAGCATAACGGAGATGAGGCTCGAGCATTCCGATCTTTGGATGCAACAGGCACCTTCCGTGTCACGCCCCGCTCCCGTAGGAGCGATCGTCCTCGCTAAGGCGTGATGCCGTACGGGCCTAGGTTGCGCCCGTGCAAGGCCAAGTCCAGAAACGGCCGATTTGAGCTAGGCCACAGAGTCGCACAAAGTGTCCCCATTTGCAACGGAAAGTAAATGAACACAAATTGAAGCGAATTCAAACTCTTTATTGATATCCAAGAAGTTTACAAGCGGCGCTAGGCCGATATTACAAATCGCTCAAGCTCTCTCTCCCTGAAACATAAAAGGCGTGCCAAGTGGCTTACAAGATGGAATGATTCATGGCGATGTTCCGATACATTATGTCCTGTATATGGTGCTCCAGCTCCTTGCAACGCTCCAAGGCTCGAGAGATAGCTCCGCGCCTTAGCACGTTCGAGGGAAGCTCCGCACCGCCGACGTTTCCTGCTTCCTGCAAGCAGACTGTGGGGTTATCAGTACATTATTATGCACTGGTGGGGAGGCTAGCTCGCCCACAATGCTATCATTACCAAACACGTTCCATTTACTTTTGTGCATCTCTATCATTCATTGTCTTTCTAATCTTGCCTTAGGATCAGTTTCATGGCATATTTCATAGCCTATCTCGTGTTATCGAATACAAGTGTCGCATGGAAATTCATGCATAACTTACCCATACTTACCGTCCGGCCTTCCCTGTTCAATGTAAACCAAGTTAGTCAACAATTCATGTGTAATATCATAACGTGATTCTTGGGAACATTCAATATCAAGGGCGTGTTCCTGCCTCAGTTTCTAGCGCGTCGTAGGCGTGTTTTCTAACTCACTTGTACGAAATACTTTTGATCATTTATATGTTACAGTCAATGTCTGTTCAGAGGGTGCTTTATTCAGTTAACTTAGACTACTTTGATTTCAATGCAAGGACTTGCACGTGGATTGCCACCAGCAAAGCCCACTTAAATCTATATGCACCGGTCGCTGGCATGTCAGCCATTTTGGACATTTTCCCTTGTGGCATTCTCATCTATCAAGCGTGATGGCTGGTACACCTTGATAGACTATTGAATAACCGGCCCTACGTTTGGTTATGTGCCCAAGCCCGCACATTCTGTCCGCCCGTAGGCCATGATTCCGCCTAGGCCGGCCACGAAATCGTCGTTCGTTGCCCTTGGAATCCCTTTTCGCTCGTGCACGAGCCGTCCACGACCATTTCGTATTTTATTGTCATTTTAACTTAACGGCTGTCTTTGAGCCATAGGCTAACCCTTAGCCATAATGCGTTATCGACCAGGTTGGCGTCCGTACAGCGCGGGTAGCGAGCCCCGCTGCCACGTGCCCGTCATACCTGTCGCTAACCATTTCTTTCTTTCTTATCTTTTCTTTTATTCTTTCCTTTCTTTCCTTCTTTCACTTGTTCGTTCGTTCATTGATTCATTCACATATTCATTCATTCGTTGATCCATTCATTCACTTATTCATTCATTCTTTCTTTCATACATTATGCAACTTCCCGTGCGGGAGTCGCCTTGGCGACCCATCGGTCCCATAGCCTTTCAATATTGCTAAACTCTACTCGGAGCGACTATGTTGATAATCTTCCCGTTTTATTGTTGTAAACCATTTATTGTTTCATTGTTGAACGCATAAGGGACTTGAACGTAAGCTTGTGCCTTAGCACGAGCGTGGAGCGCGGTACGAGAGTTCTCACATTTTCCATGTTCTTTTCCATATTCTATATAAGCATACATGATGGGATTATTCCCTTAGCTAGGTGCGTTGAGTCCTTTATTAGCATGCGCGGTGTTATCGCCTAGCGATTCTCGTGATAGTGTCCGTATTGTTATGTGTCTAGGCTAAGCACAGACGGGTTCATCGGAGCCACCCACCTTAGCGATGTTCGCATCGGCCGAGCGATACTCCGAGCGCGCCTTTGAAAGTCTAAGTCTGGATTCATCTTGACGGGCCAATACAAGTCTTGCATCGATTCGCATCGATACTTCATCGGGTCGAAGCAACTCTTCGGGTCGACGGCTCGTTTTTGAGTCGTTGTACTTGCCGTTTGAATCGACGTTCCTCTAGGGCGGAGCGGGTCACTACATAATACACCACTCAAAACAAGTCTCGTCCTCGAGACTTCCTGAGTGCAGGTCATCCTACCGTTCCTTAACTCGTGTCTTCGTGTTTTATAGACAATCCTATCGAATGGCTCTATCGTTCGATGGCATCGAACCATGCTCGGTACCTTTCCAAGTTTCGTGTCGCATACGTTTGGTCGATCTTTATTGGATAACTTTTCATTCATTTTAGAGTTGATGACACTTATTCAATTCAAGTGTTTCTTCGACTTGGTTGCTTTTTCGACGTATCATGGGACTGAAACGGTCGCACGAGGTGCATTGTAATTCGTCAAACACGGAAGTCGTAGGCTGAGGCAAACTCACTTATTCGTTCATGCGCATCTCAACACCCACTTGCAGCTGCATTCGAGTTCATCATATTGCTGAGTTTGGATCGTGCATGCATTCAAGGCGTCCCCCGAATACGTATATTTCAACCAAGCTTAGCGACTAGCGAAGTCGGACAAGCTACTCGTGATAGTTTTGATTTGCCGATCGTTTTGCTAACTTCGATTTAAAACCGAACTTGTGTGCATCTCACTATCGTTTATCTCGGTCCTCGAGATGATTCGATTCGCTTCTCAAGCGTTCTTGTCTACGAAATCAATACGATTTCTTCTTAGCGGAGTCGACCAAGTTTAAGCAATTTCCGTCTGATTCAAGACCACGTATTGCAATATCATCGAGTACATCTTCCAATCAATGATTCAATTCGTTATCCCAACTTTACTTACGCATCATCCATTCCTATTTTTTCCTTCGTTTGGGGCCAATCTCGTCGTCGTTCACGCACACTCTCAGTTCCCCGTCCTACTCTAAGTCTTGTTTTTCCTAAGTCTATCGTCCGTCCAGACGATGTTGTAAGGTCAATCGCACAAGTTCAATCACTCGGCATAGGGTCGTCCGCCTATCCGCTAGGTCAGCTCACAAGGTCATAGTTACACGTCAGGTCCATTGCTCATCGTGCAAGGTCGTTGCACGACGCTCGCCCCAAATCCTATGGTCAAACCATTTGTTCGCTTGTACGGGAGTTTCTACCCAAGTTTGTTTCACTCAAATTTCTAAACATTAAGCAGTGTTCCTCCTATTCGCATCAACACATTCTCCGCTCCATGTCTGAGCTCGTTTAGGAAAATCATCCTATGATAGGTTGTCCTCAATCAAATCCTTGACATGTCAGTCTCGTGCGTCCGTACTAGCAATTACCGTAGTCTATCTCTTCAAGTATGTTTGATATAATTCACCTATCCATCCTATCCAATTCACGTAGTCGATCACAAGGTCGTCTAGCCTTGCAATATGTCGCGCCCCGATCTCACGCAAGTATGATTATCCACGGCGGACATGAATCACCATGTCAATATTCCCGCAGAATAATCGTCCTCATCGGGACGTAACTCTTGTGTTGCATCTAGACTTGCTCATTTTCGATATGCGGATTGGGTCTACTCAATCCTCAAGTTTTCTCATTCTTCAATCGCAAGTCCTAACAGTCCTCGAATCCACCTTCGCTTCAAACCACAAGTCGAAGCAATCAAAATTGCCATGCCATGATATTTTGAGTTCGACCATTCCCGCTGGACATGAATCACCATGCCAACGCTCACGCGGAATGATCGTCCCAAATCCGACGTGACGCATGTGCGAGGCTGGAGTTGCGCTCGCGCAAGACAAGATCGTTGTCATTGTGGTTATCACCGAACAATCAAGTCATTTTCCTCTCCATCTAACATTCATTTCTATCCAATCCCCAACATAGCATCCTTCGAAACAATAACTTCTAACACGATCATCATTCATCGAATCAGAGTACCCCCGAGTTATCGTACATCGATCTTTGATACGCCTCAATACCATTGATGATGTACATAACCTGACGATCTTTCTTTTACAACGAATTCTGAGTCGTGCAACTTAATTTCTTCAATTCACGTTGTCGCGTGCTAACTCTTCATCGACCAACATCAATTTCAATTCCTTAGTCATTCTCGTATATTTAAATCAACGTTTTCTATGCACGCTATCTTCTGACCGTGCTATTCCCGATCTCGTCCATGAGTAATTCACCTTAACTCAAGTTTCAATCCATTCAACTAAATTCAAAATCGCATGCACGATCTTCTATATTTCCTCGACCAAGACCTCCGTCCGTTTCATGATTCATACTACGCATTCTTAATTCGTCCGAACGATATCTCGTTTGAGACTCTCGAAGTTGAAACCAACTAAGCGTTACTCATTCTAAGGCTTGCGCGATATCATCGCTTGCCGACATACTCGTTCTATTCGTAAATTCTTTAGTCTTGCTCGAACAATTTCTATAACGTCCATACACCACTCAGGGTTCAAGCCATTCGACTAGTCATCGACACTCGCTCTTTTTCTTCTTCGAAGCTATCACATACACCACTCGGAGTCAAGTCATTCTACAAATCCTCAAAAGATCATTCGATTCCCAATCGATGTGTTCAATCGCGCGTTCGCCCATTCCTCAAAGTCTAAGAACCATCTCTCATGCTCGCTTTAGCGCCGGTCAAGTAGCGTCTCTATCAACATACGTTCTAAGTCTCCCTTATTCTCGTCCAAGCGATAGTCATTCTCGCTCGCAACTCGTTTGTACCATGAAGTCTAGGTGCGCGATACTCGGCACAACTTAGCCAAAAGGCTGCATGCATAACCATTCCGTTCGAACTATACTTTGGTCTCGTGTACTCGTTCGCTATTGTCAGCGTAAGGTTATTCAAGCACGTCTTGCGTTTGCTAACTCTTAGCATCGGTTCTTCCCAACTCAAGTACGTTGTGGTTCGGCACAAAGGCCATCGCCTATCGATCCTGTTCAACCGAGTACTTGTACGAGCTTTTGAAAATATTAGACTTATTGCATGGAACATCCCAAGACACAACGAGAGAGAGCGTACACTTCTTTTGTTTTCCAACCGAGCTTTCAAAACTGAGAAAATTGAAACGAAGTCCAAGGACGTGAAGCCGTGCTCTGATACCAATCTGTCACGCCCCGCTCCCGTAGGAGCGATCGTCCTCGCTAAGGCGTGATGCCGCACGGGCCTAGGTTGCGCCCGTGCAAGGCCAAGTCCAGAAACGGCCGATTTGAGCTAGGCCACAGAGTCGCACAGAGTGTCCCCATTTGCAGCGGAAAGTAAATGAACACAAATTGAAGCGAATTCAA
This sequence comes from Iris pallida, assembly GCA_029216955.1. Taxonomy (NCBI): domain Eukaryota; kingdom Viridiplantae; phylum Streptophyta; class Magnoliopsida; order Asparagales; family Iridaceae; genus Iris; species Iris pallida. Next base: position 24,483,432 of record JANAVB010030817.1, read on the forward strand.
ACTCTTTATTGATATCCAAGAAGTTTACAAGCGGCGCTAGGCCGATATTACAAATCGCTCAAGCTCTCTCTCCCTGAAACATAAAAGGCGTGCCAAGTGGCTTACAAGATGGAATGATTCATGGCGATGTTTCGATACATTATGTCCTGTATATGGTGCTCCAGCTCCTTGCAACGCTCCAAGGCTCGAGAGATAGCTCCGCGCCTTAGCACGTTCGAGGGAAGCTCCGCACCGCCGACGTTTCCTGCTTCCTGCAAGCAGACTGTGGGGTTATCAGTACATTGTTATGCACTGGTGGGGAGGCTAGCTCGCCCACAATGCTATCATTACCAAACACGTTCCATTTACTTTTGTGCATCTCTATCATTCATTGTCTTTCTAATCTTGCCTTAGGATCAGTTTCATGGCATATTTCATAGCCTATCTCGTGTTGTCGAATACAAGTGTCGCATGGAAATTTATGCATAACTTATCCATACTTACCGTCCGGCCTTTCCTGTTCAATGTAAACCAAGTTAGTCAACAATTCATGTGTAATATCATAACGTGATTCTTGGGAACATTCAATATCAAGGGCGTGTCCATGCCTCAGTTTCTAGCGCGTCGTAGGCGTGTTTTCTAACTCACTTGCACGAAATACTTTTGATCATTTATATGTTACAGTCAATGTCTGTTCAGAGGGTGCTTCATTCAGTTAACTTAGACTACTTTGATTTCAATGCAAGGACTTGCACGTGGATTGCCACCAGCAAAGCCCACTTAAATCTATATGCACCGGTCGCTGGCATGTCAGCCATTTTGGATATTTTCCCTTGTGGCATTCTCATCTATCAAGCGTGATGGCTGGTACACCTTGATAGACTATTGAATAACCGGCCCTACGTTTGGTTATGTGCCCAAGCCCGCACATTCTGTCCGCCCGTAGGCCATGATTCCGCCTAGGCCGGCCACGAAATCGTCGTTCGTTGCCCTTGGAATCCCTTTTCGCTCGTGCACGAGCCGTCCACGACCATTTCGTATTTTATTGTCATTTTAACTTAACGGCTGTCTTTGAGCCATAGGCTAACCCTTAGCCATAATGCGTTATCGACCAGGTTGGCGTCCGTGCAGCGCGGGTAGCGAGCCCCGCTGCCACGTGCCCGTCATACCTGTCGCTAACCATTTCTTTCTTTCTTATCTTTTCTTTTATTCTTTCCTTTCTTTCCTTCTTTCACTTGTTCGTTCGTTCATTGATTCATTCACATATTCATTCATTCATTCGTTGATCCATTCATTCACTTATTCATTCATTCTTTCTTTCATACATTATGCAACTTCCCGTGCGGGAGTCGCCTTGGCGACCCATCGGTCCCATAGCCTTTCAATGTTGCTAAACTCTACTCGGAGCGACTATGTTGATAGTCTTCCCGTTTTATTGTTGTAAACCATTCATTGTTTTATTATTGAACGCATAAGGGACTTGAACGTAAGCTTGTGCCATAGCACGAGCGTGGAGCGTGGTACGAGAGTTCTCACATTTTCCATGTTCTTTTCTATATTCTATACAAGCATACATGATGGGATTATTCCCTTAGCTAGGTGCGTTGAGTCCTTTATTAGCATGCGCGGTGTTATCGCCTAGCGATTCTCGTGATAGTGTCCGTATTGTTATATGTCTAGGCTAAGCACAGACGGGTTCATCGGAGCCACCCACCTTAGCGATGTTCACATCGGCCGAGCGATACTCCGAGCGCGCCTTTGAAAGTCTAAGTCTGGATTCATCTTGACGGGCCAATGCAAGTCTTGCATCGATTCGCATCGATACTTCATCGGGTCGAAGCAACTCTTCGGGTCGACGGCTCGTTTTTGAGTCGTTGTACTTGCCGTTTGAATCGGCGTTCCTCTAGGGCGGAGCGGGTCACTACATTCCGCCTACCTCAGAAGCCCTCGACTCCGACTTTTGGATGTAACAGTCACCTTCAAGTGCATGAACGAAGATAAGTCGTCGCATCTTCACCCTCGGGAGCATCTCGTCAACAGAATGTGCTCGAGCAAACAAGTTCATTTCGGAAGGACGTGAGAGAACGAGAAGCAAACTCTCTTCTTGCTACTATTTATAGGCCGGGCAAATCAAACTCATGCGCCAAGTGGCGGGCTCTCCGAATCCCGTGCAATGAATTTACATTTATGGTGATGAACCTGACGCTTCGAATTCGGCCAAGTCAAAAAATGGCTATTTAAAACACTCGAAGAACGCAACAGTCGGACCAATAAAGGCATGTCATGCAAACAGATGCGCCGGCCAGACACCGCGTATCGTACAGACGCGCCCGTTCCAAAGCGCCCCGTATGGGTGCGCCCAACAAAGCACAGATCCATGCGTCCTAAACACGCATGGACCCAAGCGCCCATTTCGGCTCGTCACCCATCAAGCAATTAATGCTCAAGTGATAGAGTTGGCAGCACGTCCCCCGAGGACTGAACAGTTAGCAGCTTTTTCAGAAGACGAAGCGTCGCTGACGTCAGCATCATCATTACTTTCCTTCGGCGGTTACAAGCCACGTGGCCGCCCAACCATCTCGCATGCGCCTCCGCAGCCATGCGCCTAAATCTATACATGCGCCTCAAAAGCCATGCGTCCCAGACTTTTCTCTGATCCCTTAAGACAGAGGTCAAGTCACTACTGAAGCCCCGCATGCGCCTCAAAAGCCATGCGCCCAGACTGGTTCGTGACTCCTAAAGGTTACAAGCCAAAGTCTACTCATGCGCCCAATCCTAGGCGCATCCTGTCAGATTACTCTCCACCAAATTCGAGATCTTTGAGCTACGGATACGCGCCACGTGTCCTTTGACTCAGTTCAGCCGATGAAGGGGTGTTAATCATCCAAGATCTCAGCAACCGAAAGATCTTCTCCCTTGCTACGTGTCAGCTCTGCCGCAGCCCACAAATGCAACAAGAAGAGTTCAACTCCTCAATTCGAATGCACCGCCCATGCGCCTCCATCAGCAATCACCACGTGGCATCCCCACAAACAGGCGCATCCTACATATGCGCGTATGAGCAGCCAACATGCTGCTTATAAATAGAAGGATCATTCTCTCTCTCACACACACACACACAGACTGTCAGAGATCAAGACACAGTCAACCAAAGCATCAAAGTTTACTTCCAATGATCGGAAGAGACACTCAACGTCTTCTTCCTCTCCGCAAACTCCAGCACCCAGAGCCACTCGGACCTTCAGAGAACCGAGAACCGTCGTCAGATCGTCAACGGAGTCAACGCATTACCACTCGCTCCATCGACACAGGGACCCATATAAACAAAAGTGTTCTCCTAGGACTACATCTAAGTCCTACATTGTAACACTGTTCTGTTTGTAATTGAAATTTGCAATCAAAAGATTTTAATGGCAAACAAGCTGGCGACTCTGCTGGGGAACTCTTTCTCCTCCACCGAGAAAGCTGTGTCGTAATCCGACGACGTGACGGTGGGATTTTCCCACAAGACGCTGGTTGTACGCCTCAATCAACAGGCGTATGAAGAGTTCATCTCTGGAGGCAGTGTGAGTCCTTCGAAGCGGCTACCGAAGCCAAAAAAACTCGCCAAGTCTGGGTGCGCAAGGTCGACGCCTCTGGCACCACCACCGAAGGGGATGTGCCGATGCAGCCTACCCTTCCTGCTGACGTCCTCAGCAGCCAAGATGCGCCCACCGCCGTAGCGCATCTCTCGGGGAAATGTGGGGTCGACCACATTCCCCAACCATCTTCCTCTCAGACGAAAAAGATGTGCCGACGGAGCAGGGGCGCAGCTAACGCACCGCGCAGTAACTTTGATGCGCCACAGAAGGCTTCTGTCTTTGACAGACTCACTCGCTGTCGTGGCGAGAAGAATTTGGACACTGAGTACTATGCACCCCAGCGGACTGGTACGAAGAAGTCCAAGGCAGCACGGGCCATGCACCTCAAACGTGCTATGCCGGCAGCAAACCAGAAGCATGCGCTCACAATCATGCGCGCTGCTGATGGTAAGCTGTATAAGGTCGACTCAGGTGCTTCTGTGCCAGAAACGAGCCGACCTTCAAAGTCCTTGTCTTACTTGGGCGCATCTGCTGCGTTCGCAACCAAGTCGAGCAAGGTAAACCATGTGGTCTTGAACTCCTGCGCCTCCATTGGTTGTGCGTCTGAGGCTCGTTCAAGTTACTGTAAATGTTGTTCCCCCACTACTGATCTGAGCGCATATTTTGTGTTGGATCAGGGGGCGCAGCATTCACTTGACCACCCCGACGCTTGGCCTTACCATGCGCCTGATGGGGGTACGAAGGTGGCACTCTCCTCCAACGATCTACGTAACGTGATCACTCACAAACGCCGATCAGGAGAGTCAACTGACAAGCACAATGCGCCCCTCATAGGGCACACCTGTGCTGTAGTCACCATCAACTGCTGTTGTAAGACAGCGGTCCCACCAAGGCAGTCAGTGTTCCAGCGGCTGCAATCATCAACACCTCTCCAACATCGCCTCGGGAAAAAGGTGTCAGCTGAAATGGAGCCAGAACTACATGTTGCTTCTTGCAACATAGTTTCTAACTCCCCATCAATTCGGAAGACAACTGGCAGATCCTCGGCTTTGTCCTCATCCAAGAGCCAGCCGACGAAGACCAAGACAATTGTTTCGTCCTCAGGAGTGCTTGAGGGCCCTCGGGGGAGAAAGAAAATCTCAGAAGAAGCTGGGGGTAGTCAAGCCCCTGTTGATCTTCATCCTGGAGACGAAGTCAGCCTCCCGGATATAGCTGGGGGTAGTCAAGCCCCTGAGGATCCGCGTCCCGAAGACGAAGAATTCGTCCAAGACAAAGCTGGGGGTAGTCAGACCCTTGCTGATACTTCTTCCGAAGACGAAGGTGTTCTCCAGAACATAGCTGGAGGTAGCCAAGATGAAGCCCAGGGGGAAGTTCCTCCTCTACAAGAGAGAGAGGCCAAAAGCGAAGCCTCAACCGATCCATCCACTTCCGATCGCGTCATGACGGTGTACATTACGGGAACTGGTGATGCGGAGTCAGATGTGCCGCCAGCAGATCTCGTCCAGCGCATGGATACCTTGGAGGGAGGACTCAAAACCCTCTCTGCCTCCATGCAAACACTGACTCAAGCAGTGTTTGAGATACGGTCAGCTTTGGCCAGGGCACCGTCTACTGGTCCTGACCCAGGGGCCAATGGAGAATCAAGTATACCCCTTCAACGGGTATCCTTGGATACAGATCGCCGCGAGGCACCTCGGACGTCGGAGCCGTCAAATGCTCAACTCCAGGTTGTACCACCATCTCCGACTCCCAGCTCCATAGAAGACGTGATGGAGATGATCAGGGACTTACGAGAGCGCTTCGAGTCGAAGAATAGACAGGAGGAGCGCCAGAAGATGGGGATCCCCCAACCATATCCCCTCGAATGGAACAAAGTGGTTTATCCTCCCAAATATAAACCGCAAACTTTGACGCCATATGACGGGAAGGACTCTCCATGCCGTTATCTAACGTACTTCCAGTCTCAAACAGGACATCTCCCAAAGGAAGACGCACTACTCACCAGCATATTTGTCGGGGCACTGAAAGGAGTGGCTTACGATTGGTATTACAGTCTCCCCGACAACTCCATATCTTTCTTCGACGACTTGACACGTCTCTTCCTCGATCGTTTCTACGACGGAGGGAAGGACATGACAATGGCGTCCCTCATAGAGATACGTCAGAAGGAGAAAGAAACAGTTCGAGCATTCATCGAACGGTTCCGACAAGCCTGCTTCAGACTGCCCCCGGGTATGCCAGAACATGCACTCCTCTTCTTCTGCAGCATGAACATGCTGCCTGCGATCAAACACTGGCTCAACTCCCCTCCTCCTCCCGACTGGAGTTCCTTGATCATCGAGGCCGAAGCAGCAGAAAAGAAGGCATCCAATGCTCGTCTTCTGGGAGTCAGTTTCCCTGCCTTTGAGGACAAGGGAAAACGGCCTGCAGCCAACAACCCTGGACGAGAGACGAAAGGGAAGCAGGCGTTGACTGTCAATGCCTCCAAAGGTGCATCAGCACCCACTCAGAAGCCTCCACTTGCACCAAGGCCAAATGAGGTTTATTCTTTCAACGATGAAGTGTCACCCCCAGTTTTTCAAATTAGGGGTATTTTTGTCATTTTTCAAGTTTTATAATTTTTAGGAATTTTATTTGATTTTATGTGATTTTTTGAGATTTATTTGAGTCGGTTTGAATTTTATCCAATTCGGACCCAATTTGGAGACCCGGGTAGCCTGGACCCTAGTGGAACCCACATTCTAGCTGGACTTGGCCCACATACCATCCTAATTAGGTTAGAAATCTTAAACCCAATTTTTCATGGCTTAATTAGTCATTTTAGAGCTTAATTAGTTGATTAAATTAGACCGAACCAAACCCGAACCAATTAAACCTAAGTCTATGGGTTTGGAGTGTTATTGGATCACTACCCAAACCCACAAACCCTCCCTACCCACATGGCCGGCCAAGAAAAGAGCCCCCCCCCCCTTCTTTCTTCTTCATTAAGTCACTCTTTCTCTCTCTCTCTAAATTCCTTCTTCTTCCCAAAGTCTTCCTTAAAGAAAACCTACTTTAGGTATGTAATTTATTCCCTATTTAACACTCTTCTCTATTTATTGTCTTCACAATAATTATAGAGGGGAAGATTCTCTACATCTTGCCCACAAATTTTGTAGGATTCCTTAGAAATCTAGGTTAGGATTAATTTGGGGGTTTTCTAATTAGAGTGGTATATATATATATATATATATATATATAGGTATATATATATAGGTATATATATATATATGTGTATGTATATATGAGTATGTATTTATATAATTATATGTGTATTTGTGTGTATGTAGAGAGTGGTGGTATTGGTGTCAAGAGAGGAGTGAGAGTGTGTATTCGTATATGTGTGTGTGTGGTTGTGTGAGAAGGGTGATGGTGGTGGTAGTGTCATGAGAGTAGTGGTGGTGGTGTGAGAGAGTGTGGGTGTGCTTGTGTGAGTGTGTGTGAGAGGGAGTGTGTGTGTGTATAGAGGAATGAGAATGGTGTTGATGGTGTGAGAGAATGGTGTTTGTGTGAGAATGGTGGTAGTGGTGTTTGAGTGTGTGTTTGTGAGAGTGTGTGTGTGTTTGTGTGAGAGTGGTGGTGAGAGTGTGTGTTTGTGTCTGTATCTATGTATATATATAAATCTATAGGGGTGTGTGTGTGTATTTATATATAGATAGATAGAGGGATGGATATTAGATTATGTATAGATATATATATATATATATATATATATATATATATATATATATATATATATATATATATATAGATATAGGTATAAAGATAGATATATAGATAGATAGGAGTATAGATATATATATATATATATATATATATATATATATATATATTATATATATATATATATATATATATATATATATATATATATGTATAGAGGTGAAGAAGGGAAGAGAAGAAGAGGATGAAGAGCCACAGCAGTGGCAGCAGCAGTAAATGCTGCAGGAGCAGCAGCTCCAGCTGCTAACAGCAGCCCACTGGCAGCAGCTGTGCTGCCAGGTTCCCCCCCCCCCCCCCCCATTTACCCCCTGTCACCTCCATTTGCCCCTATTTAACCCCCTTAAAACCCCCCTATATATAGTTATATATGTATATATATATAGAGAGGTATGTATATATATATAGATGGATAGGTATAGAGAGAATGAGAAGAAGTAGGAAGAGGAGAAGTTATAGGAAGTTAGAAGAAAAGGAGAGGAAGAGAGTTAGAAGGAAAAAGAGAAAAAAAGTGAGAAGACGGAAAAAGAATAAGAAAAAGTTAGAAGAAGAAGGGATTAGAAGAAGTTAGAAGTTAGAAATAAGAAGGAGAATAGGAAGAAGAAGTTAGAAGAAGAGATTAGGAAAGGAATTAGAATAGGATCTAGAAGAGGATTTTAGAAGAAATCGAGTTAGAAAGGGAAATTGAGCCCGGAGCATCGGATCGCGATGAAACTTGACATGGGCCTAGGTTACGTGATTTAGATTTTGCGGGTAAGCTCCCGGATGGAAATCGGGGTCATAGGGCGCCGGTATCGCGCCGTATCAGCGCGTATCTTGAAATATTCAAGATTTCTGCAACGGGCCGTAACATGGACTGGATGTCCACGTTACCTAGGTATTTTGGTTGGTAATATATGTATAGGCTAGTATCATACTACCCTAGGGAGATCGGGTCAAAATAACAAGCCTAGGTAGGCTAACTAGCTAGTCGCCGAAGGGTGAATTTTGCCCTTTTTAAGGGTAAAATAGGAATTTGGCCTATGGCCAAGAAATGGGTTTCGAAGTCCAAGATGGACTTGGATATAGGTTGTAGAGGTTGGTAATGGGTAGAAATAGCCGTCTAAACCTAGTCTTGGACTCGGTTGACCACGGTTGACTTTTTAGACTAAAAGTCAACTATGGGTCAACACTTTACCCAATTTGGTCCCAAATTCCATCTAACTTGGACAGTTGACCAAAAGTCAACTGTTAGTCACCAATGACCTAGAGTTGACCTAGGGTTGACCACAGTTGACCACGGTTGACCAGAGTTGACCGGTTGACCAAAAAGTCAACCGTTGACTCAAATTGACCTAGATTGATTCCGTTTGACTTGCATTGACCCAGTATGACCCAGATAGACCTAAAATGACTTAGGTTGACCTTGTATAGTCTAGTTTGACGTGACTTGACCTAGAATGACCTAATAGGATTTAAATTGATTTGACTTTATTTCCTAGATTGAGTATTGATACGTCTTGTTCTCTATAGGTCCTCGAGACGCTGCATTTGCTCCGGTTGACATATCATACCATATACAGGCGAGTACATTCTCTGACACTTTTTCAATTTATAATGATCGTTATGATTCATGTAATTAGTGTGGATATGCTTGTTCTCGACACATTGGTCACACGGATTGGTATTCATGGATCCCGACATGAGATGTTATTCCTCGTTATCTTGGTATATCTTGTGCAAGCCCCCTTGTAGTTCTTGTGCAGTATATGGACACCGATTCTCGAGAAGACTTGCTCCCTTCTCGTAGAATCCCGTGTCATAACGTGTCTTGCTTGGATCCACTCTACCAGTCGGGGACGGGGAGTACTAGTGTAGATGTGTGGTCATTATCCACCTTGTTTATTCTTGTAGACCTTGAATGCTACCAATCCTACACTCCACGTGGGATTGGCTGATCATAACCTTGTGCAGACCCAATCCGGCCACATATTGTAGCTAGTACTCACACACCTAGAGATATGATTCTTGATTCTTGTACATGCCATGATCAGTTTACTTGCCTTGTTCTAGCTCTAGTTTTACAGCTTACCTTGCCATGATACTCACATGTACATTCTATGATTTTCTTGTATATACTCTCTATTTACTGTCTTATAGCTTTTGTCATATCTTGTGAACTGTTGTTAGTAGATTGTACTCGTTCCATCCTGACAGGATATATTGAAAATATTACAGATGCAGATGAGGGAGACTACAGTACCTACTACGGTCCGAATGACGTAGTGGGCATAGACTTGGAGACTTTGGTCCAGCAGGGCTTAGCTCCGCCTGGCGAGACCTTACCCCTTGCTTAGTTAGAGTAGCTCTTTTATACTGGACTTTGTCTCCAGCTACTTTTGAGTCTGTATTACATTTTGGATTGTATTAGAGACTTGGACTGTATATATTCTTTGTGTTGGACTTGACAGGTTATATATTATTTTATCGTCTTGTTGTCTTTTCATTTCAGTCTTTACTTTGTTATCTTAGAGTCGTGATTGAGTACTCGTATATATATTCATTGCTTGTCCTCCGTTCGGAGTTGACCATGGACTTGACAGGTTTTGTTATATATATAAACTGTTTAGAAGTAGAAAATCCGCAGCGTTCCACGTCGATTTTTTTTCGATGAGGGCTGGGCGTTGTTGCGTCACGTGCCCTTTTAGCGGGTGCGGGTCGTGACACGTTTTAGTGGTGGCCCATGCAGGTCCTGAAGTCGCAATTAGTGCGATGTCGTAGTGGCGCTCGACTTAGAGTGCTATTACGAGCCTGCGGTACGTATCTAGGATAGGTTATAGGCTAAGAGTACTCAATCACAGTAGGATCTTTTCTTGCTTATCTTGCTTACCGTCTTTGATATCGATTTACTGCATTCTAGCTGTCCTCCTTTGATATTGCCTTTATGTGCCATATTGATATCTTCTTCTCAATTTGTCTCCAGGATATTGATGACTCATTCTCCTGGCGAGGAGCACGGGGAGACGGAGAGGTCTGCCACCTCTGGCGGGCAGGCTCCGGTCACTTCCCCGGCTGATGGAATTTCTGTTGGGGCTCTCGGAGGTACTCCTCCAGCTACCTCGATGACCGTCCCTGGGGCCATTACGGGTGCTCTTCCCGTAGTGCCAGGGGCTACAGTGTGAGCTGTCGAGGGTATTCTTCCTCCTCAGCAGGGGACTCCTCCGGTGATGATGGGAGCTATTCCTCCATTGCCTCCTCTGCCCACAGACATGGGGCAGATGCTAGCGTTCTTCCACCAGGTGCTTGAGTCCCAGCGGGCTCAGCACGAGGCTCAGTTGAGGCAGACAGAGGCCATACGCCAGGGCATGGAGGATGCGCACAGGTTGGCTATGGCGGCAGTGGAGCGTGGGGCTCCACAGAGGGAGGTTCAGCAGCAGCAGGAGCCGAAGATCGGGGATATCCAGGCTTTCAAGAAGCTTGGTCCGAGGGATTTCAAGGGGACAGAGGGCATTATTTACGCTGATGACTGGCTCGAGGATATCGAGCGCCAGATGGGGGCCTGCCGCCTGGCAGCCGACCTGAGGGTCGAGGCGGTTGGGTTGCAGTTGTTAGATATTGCCCGGACATGGTTCCGGAATGAGCCGGCTCTTGCAGGAGAGGGCCATACTTGGGCGGAGTTTAGGGCCCTGTTCAGAGAGAAGTTCTTTTCCCCTACGGACAAGATTGGCCTGGTGCGGCAGTTCCAGAACCTGCAGCAGGACAGCATGACCGTAGAGGAGTATGCGGCGGAGTTCGGCCGGCTGAGCCGATACGCCGAGTATATGGTGAGTGACCCGGTGATCCGAGCGGAGCGCTTCAGGGAGGGATTGGCATGGGATATCAAGATCCTGATCCCTTCTTTCTACGCGACATATGCGGAGGTTTACGCAGAGGCTCGGAAGGTAGAGAGGGAGTTGGGCTTGAAGCCGAAGAGGGATCGAGATGTGTTTTCTGGGGCCAGTAGCAGTGCAGGACCTGCTAAGCGCCCTCAGCTTCAGCATCAGTCGTTCCAGCATCACCAGCCGCAGGTGCAGGCCAGAGCACCGGTCCAGCAGCAGGTGCAGCACACTCAGCAGAGGCAGGCACAGTATGGGGCTCCTTGCGGCTACTGCAAGAAGCCCGGTCACATCTGGGAGGTCTGCCGGAAGAGGCTGGGCTTGTGCCTCTATTGCGGGGAGGCTGGACATCAGTTGAGAGATTGTCCTACGAACCATCGCCGTGCAGCTCAAGGAGCACAGGATAGGCCACCTATGGCACCGTATCACGCCCTCCACCAGCAGCGGGATATACCCCGCCAGGACAGGGTTTTTGCGATGGCAGTTGAGGATCCTGCACGCATTGGACTAGGAGGTAGGATCTTGCCCTTTCTTTTTACCTGTTCTTTTCGTCCATTGATTGATGATTGCTTTCTTAGTACCTTTAGTTTGCATATGTGATGATCATGCTAGATTAAATAGGAAACCCCAATGAAGACTGCAATAATACGATACTGTAGAGATATAAAACCATGCATGTGTTCTGACTTCCTGGGTTACATGTTATATAACTTAGGATAAATTTAGTAGACCTTGATTGTGGGGTGTTTGACCTAGAGAAGAGTACGACCGTTTGAATTTCGAGGACGAATTTTTTTTAAGGAGGGTAGATTTGTCACCCCCAGTTTTTCAAATTAGGGGTATTTTTGTCATTTTTCAAGTTTTATAATTTTTAGAATTTTATTTGATTTTATGTGATTTTTTGGGATTTATTTGAGTCGGTTTGAATTTTATCCAATTCGGACCCAATTTGGAGACCCGGGTAGCCTGGACCCTAGTGGAACCCACATTCTAGCTGGACTTGGCCCACATACCATCCTAATTAGGTTAAAAATCTTAAACCCAATTTTTCATGGCTTAATTAGTCATTTTAGAGCTTAATTAGTTGATTAAATTAGACCGAACTAAACCCGAACCAATTAAACCTAAGTCTATGGGTTTGGAGTGTTATTGGATCACTACCCAAACCCACAAACCCTCCCTACCCACATGGCCGGCCAAGAAAAGAGCCCCCCCCTTCTTTCTTCTTCATTAAGTCACTCTTTCTCTCTCTCTCTAAATTCCTTCTTCTTCCCAAAGTCTTCCTTAAAGAAAACCTACTTTAGGTATGTAATTTATTCCCTATTTAACATCTTCTCTATTTATTGTCTTCACATAATTATAGAGGGAAGATTCTCTACATCTTGCCCACAAATTTTGTAGGATTCCCTAGAAATCTAGGTTAGGATTAATTTGGGGGTTTCTAATTAGGGGTATATATATATATATATATATATATATATTTATATATATATGTGTATGTATATATGAGTATGTATTTATATAATATATGTGTTTTGTGTGTATGTAGAGAGTGGTGGTATGGTGTCAAGAGAGGAGTGAGAGTGATTCGTATATGTGTGTGTGGTTGTGTGAGAAGGGTGATGGTGGTGGTAGGTCATGAGAGTAGTGTGGTGGTGTGAGAGAGTGTGGGTGTGCTTGTGTGAGTGTGGTGAGAGGGAGTGTGGGTGTGGTATAGAGGAATGAGAATGGTGTTGATGGTGTGAGAGAATGGTGTTGTGTGAGAATGGTGGTAGTGGTGTTTGAGGTGTGTTTGTGAGAGTGTGTGTGTTTGTGTGAGAGTGGTGGTGAGAGTGTGTGTTGTGTCTGTGTCTATGTATATATATAAATCTATAGGGGTGTGTGTGGTATTTATATATAGATAGATAGAGGGATGGATATTAGATTATGTATATATATATATATAATATATATATATAGATATAATATATATATATATATATATATAGATATAGGTATAGGTATAAAGATAGATATAGATAGATAGGAGTATAGATATATATATATATATAGGTATAGAGGGAAGAAGGGAAGAGAAAGAGGATGAAGAGCCACAGCAGTGGCAGCAGCAGTAAATGCTGCAGGAGCAGCAGCTCCAGCTGCTAACAGCAGCCATGGCAGCAGCTGTGCTGCCAGGTTCCCCCCACCCATTTACCCCTGTCACCTCCATTTGCCCCTATTTAACCCCCTTAAAAACCCCCTATATATAGTTATATATGTATATATATATAGAGAGGTATAATATCTATATATAGATGGATAGGTATAGAGAGAATGAGAAGAAGTAGGAAGAGGAGAAGTTATAGGAAGTTAGAAGAAAAGGAGAGGAAGAGAGTTAGAAGGAAAAAGAGAAAAGAAGTGAGGAAGACGGAAAAAGAATAAGAAAAAGTTAGAAGAAGAAGGGATTAGAAGAAGTTAGAAGTTAGAATAAGAAGGCGAATAGGAAGAAGAAGTTAGAAGAAGAGATTAGGAAAGGAATTAGAATAGGATCTAGAAGAGGATTTAGAAGAAATCGAGTTAGAAAGGAAAATTGAGCCCGGAGCATCGGAGCGCAATGAAACTTGACATGGGCCTAGGTTACATGATTTAGATTTTGCGGGTAAGCTCCCGGATGGAAATCGGGGTCATAGGGCGCGGTATCGCGCCGTATCAGCGTATTAAATATTCAAGATTTTGCAACGGACCGTAACATGGACTGGATGTCCACGTACCTAGGTATTTTGGTTGGTAATATATGTATAGGCTAGTATCATACTACCCTAGGGAGATTGGGTCAAAATAACAAGCGTAGGTAGGCTAACTAGCTAGTCGCGAAGGGTGAATTTTGTCCTTTTTAAGGGTTAAAATAGGAATTTGGCCTATGGCCAAGAAATGAGTTTCGAAGTCCAAGATGGACTGGATATAGGTGTAGAGGTTGGTAATGGATAGAAATAGCCGTCAAACCTAGTCTTGGACTCGGTTGACCACGGTTGACTTTTAGACTAAAAGTCAACTATGGGTCAACACTTTATCCAATTTGGTCCCAAATTCCATCTAACTTGGACAGTTGACCAAAAGTCAACTGTTAGTCACCAGTGACCTAGAGTTGACCTAGGGTGACTACAGTTGACCATGGTTGACCAGAGTTGACCGGTTGACCAAAAAGTCAACGTTGACTCAAATTGACCTAGATTGATTCGTTTGACTTGTATTGACCCAGTATGACCCAGATAGACCTAAAATGACTTAGGTTGACCTCGTATAGTCTAGTTTGACGTGACTTGACCTAGAATGACCTAATAGGATTTAAATTGATTTGACTTTATTTCCTAGATTGAGTATTTGATACGTCTGTTTCTATAGGTCTCGAGACGCTGCATTGCTCGGTTGACATATCATACCATATTACAGGCGAGTACATTCTCTGACACTTTTTCAATTTATAATGATCGTTATGATTCATGTAATTAGTGTGGATATGCTTGTTCTCGACACATTGGTCACGGATGGTATTCATGGATCCCGACATGAGATGTTTTCCTCGTTATCTTGGTATATCTTGTGCAAGCCCCCTTGTAGTTCTTGTGCAGTATATGGACACGATTCTCGAGAAGACTTGCTCCCTTCTCGTAGAATCCCGTGTCATAACGTGTCTTGCTTGGATCCACTCTACCAGTCGGGGACAGGGGAGTACTAGTGTAGATGTATGGTCATTATCCACTTGTTTATTCTTGTAGCCCTTGAATGCTACCAATCCACAACTCCAGTGGGATTGGCTGATCATAACCTTGTGCAGACCCAATCCGGCCACATATGTAGCTAGTACACACACTAGAGATATGATCTTGATTCTTGTACATGCCATGATCAGTTTACTTGCCTTGTTCTAGCTCTAGTTTTACAGCTTACTTGCCATGATACTCACATGTACATTCCATGATTTCTTGTATATACTCTCTTTTACGTCTATAGCTTTTGTCATATCTTGTGAACTGTTGTAGTAGATTGTACTCGTTCCATCCTGACAGGATATGTTGAAATTACAGATGCAGATGAGAGGGACTACAGTACCTACTACGGTCCGGAGACGTAGTGGGCATAGACTTGGAGACTTTGGTCCAGCAGGGCTTAGCTCCTGGCGAGACCTTACCCTGCTTAGTTAGAGTAGCTCTTTTATACTGGACTTTGTCTCCAGCTACTTTTGAGTCTGTATTACATTTTGGATTGTATTAGAGACTTGGACTGTATATATTCTTTGTGTTGGACTTGACAGGTATATATTATTTTACGTCTTTTGTTTTCATTTCAGTCTTTACTTGTTATCTTAGAGTCGTGATTGAGTACTCGTATATATATTCATTGTTGTCCTCCGTTCGGAGTTGACCATGGACTTGACAGGTTTTGTTATATTATAACTGTTTAGAAGTAGAAAATCCGCGCGTTCCACGCCGATTTTTTTCGGTGAGGGCTGGGCGTTGTCGCGTCACGTGCCCTTTTAGCGGGTGCGGGTCGTGACATGAAGACACCCTGCAACTCTTCAAGATATTGAAGCAGGGTGACAAGATCAAGTTGACGGACCCGAAGCATCCCGACGAGGTTGGAAAAGTGGACAATCCGAGGTAGTGTCACTACCATCGGTTTGTCGGACATCCAACTAAGGACTGCTACGTCCTCAAGAACTATATCCAGCGCATGATCAATGAGGATGTTATCCTCCGTCGACTACGAGGAGAAAACGGTCTCGGCAAACCTGGTGTCACTCCATTTGGCACCTTGCCGCCAACCACAACACAAGATGGCGTCGTCCCCATCCCAAAGGCGACAATGGAGGTGGTAATCTACCACCTACTCGGACATGAGTGGACCATCCCACTCACCATTCGAGGAGAGATTTATGGGTTCACCCCGATCGTCTTCAAGGTTACTCAACGGAGGTACGCTCTGCCTCCAAAACTAAGGACAGGAAGATCAAGTCTTGCCGTATGGTCTCTTCCTCTGCGAAAGAGGCACTTCTTGTACAGACGCGTTCACATCAAAACGCCCAACCTGACGAAGCTGTCGTCGAGGTGGTGCTTGCACCGTCCCTGCTGCTCAGGAAGAGGGCCCATCCAGGCCTCCAGCAGCCAATAAACAGAAGCATGTAGAGGCCGTTTTCGACAAGCCTTTGCAAAAGGAGAATGCTTCGGGGCTAGCCAAGCCCACAACTTTGACATACTGGCACAACTTGCCAGTACTCTGTCCGCCTATCGTTTGAGCTTCTTCGTCTTCCAAGGACACTCGTGAAGCTCTCTGTGAAGCCCAGAAGGATGCTGAAACCTTCATCAGTCAGGTCAAGCAGCCTGAGGATACCCCGACCACATGTGCACACTGCCATTATACGGATGAAGTTATCCCCAACATAACCTTACCCAACAAGACATGCTGCTCAGCACAACCGACAAACAGGCTACGGTATTATACAGGGTATGTCGGGTTCCGTCAAGGTTGTCACGCCCGACCCGGAATCACCGAATCTTATCCTCGCTGGGGCGTGATGCCGCACGAGCCTGGAGTTGCGCTCGTGCAAGGCAAGATGATAAGTTCTCAAATGGTTATCTTTGAATTGAAACGTTAACAATGAAAGGAAAACATAGTATACGAAAACGATTCTCTTTATGATATTCGAAATCAGATTATAAAGGCTTTCGATAGCCTAACAATACATGCCAGATTGGCTACAACACTCAGGTTCTCTCTTGCCCACAAAGGTTTCACCGTTTACATCATGCCTTCTATATCTCGGGCCGCATCAATCCTGTCGCGAGTCCGAGCGTCAATGCGATCGCACGCTTCAATACGCTTCGGCATTCCAAGCCTCAACGCATTCAAGCAATGCTTCGCCTCGAGCAATCCATTCCCTGCACCCTGCATGAAGCTGGTGGGAGATCAGTACGTTCGTCCTCGCATGTACTGAAGCAAAGATCTTCTTTCCAAACCGACATTTTAATATTTATGTTGAATCATGCAACTTAGCTTATGATCTTGCTATGTTCTCCTTAGGGTCAATTTCATGGCATATTCGAAATCGTAAAAGCATGTTATCGAATTGAATAGGGCAAGCAAGCATTCTCGTGTTGATTCGTGGCGCAACTTAGCTTATCGACGCACTCGCCCTTGCAAACCGACGCAAGGTGAAACGCCTATCTGTTTTTCCTGTCATGTTATAAGTGCCGCTATTCAGAATCCGTCCATGCAGGATATACGCAACCTTGCACTTCCAAACCCATCGCCCTTAACTATATGAAGGTCACTAGCTTTCGGGAGAATGGACTTATATTTATCGAATCGAAACATAAGCGATGTTAACTCCGTGCTGTTGCTAACCAACATCAGAGGCCATCGAAAAATCGCAGCAAGTTGCTTAACACATCACCATAAGGTCGCTACTGTCTGGTCGAGTGGCGCCAATAATACCGAAAACGAATCCCTCCTAGGCCGAACGGTCCCAGCGCCTGGTGATCACGTTCGAGGGAATACCCATGCACGGGCTTTTATATCTTTAAGTCCATTTGACCATGCAACGAATCTTTATTTCAAACAACCAAGCAAGTCTTCTTATCTTATTTCAATTGGCACAACACCGAATGTTCTATATCGAACGCCCGAAGGCCGCGAACATTTCGAAGGGCACCATGCCGCATCATCTCGTATTTCTTCCGTCAATTTCTATGTCTTACGTTTCATACTTCGTTTAAATGTTCAATGGCATCATGCCTCAACTCAATGCTCGTCAACCGAAGACCCGAAGGTCCCGAACACCTTGAGGCATTAATGTCAATTCGACATTCTGCCACATTCATGCCATAACTGTATTCTTACGCACGAAGCCATCTTTTAT